>PVIW01010602.1:0-43061 GCA_004026585.1 Noctilio leporinus
CTTAGACAAGAACCTAGTATTAAGGAACCATGGACATGGACAACAGGTGGGATTGACTTTGGGGGGAATGGGTGGGTGGGGAGAGGGACAGAAGGGAGCAAAAAGGGGATGGATGTAATACAACAACAATAAAATTTTAAAAATTATAAATAAATAAGGAAGAGGAAAGGTTGAGGCTAACTCATCTCCCACTTCTCCAGTTCTACCATGTTTTGATTCTAGCAAGGTGAAGACTTAAGGGCAAACAAATTTTGAAGCACTGTTTGCAAAGCTGTTTTACTGAGGGGTAACCCCCACTTCTTCCCCAAACGTATATAGTAAACACTAAAGTGTCAATGTGTCAAGAGCAAGGATCTGAACTGACTTGCTCAGCACCACATTCTCACATTTTTGGCACATTGTAGGTGTTCAACAAATAGTTGTTAAATAAATGACTCTAAGGTTGAATGTTAGTGGGAGAGTTCATGGAATTTTATGATTACAGATGGTTTTGAAAGTTAATTGCAAGCAGATACTTCTTTTTCCAACTTGGAAAAATATCTAAGTAACTTAGCTGTAAATAGTAGAAGAATTTGGCAAGCCTTAGCCTTGATAGATGTTGTTTAAGCTAACCATTTCTCCATTCTATTGTCTGCCAAGTAAAGGACATCAAAATTGGAATTGTCACAATTGCCAAAACAATAACAATTATACTAGAGGAATGGTGACAAAAGGAGCTTACTGTAATTATACCAAATCTGTTTTGAGTTACTATGCCCATTAAACATTTTTATTGAATATCTTAGGGTGAGGTCTACTTTGTTGGATGGAGAGAATATAATTTTCTTTCTTACTAGTTCAGGAAACATACTGCAGAAAGCCAACTTTGAGATGCTAAACTTTTCATTAAGAAAAGGTTTTAACACTGCACCCTGTATGAGGCAGCCTTATGCCAAATTGCTCTTCCTGGAGCTACTTACTCAGAGGACAGATGAAGTTGGGAGGAAGATAGTACACCAAGCAGCATCTCCAGCAACTGGTTTCTGAGCCAGATTGTCTTTCCAGATGTTCGGCTTCCAGCTACAAAAGAGATCATTTAGATTTGAGAGTGAACGATGCAAACAGACAATATTTTCTTCAGTAAGTAATCATATTCACCAAATGCTATCTCACTCAGGACTTAGGGTTAGGACATGGATGGAACTCCAAATTTTGCCACTCAATTCTAGACTTCAACACAATGCTTTAAAAAAAAAAAGTCAGGAAATGTTCTTAAAAGTCTTTTTAACTAGAGATATTTTTTAGCTCCGTACCTTCGCACATGTGTGCACATACACAAAACCACAAAATTTATTTTCCAATAGAATAGTATTTTTAACTTATCATAGGCTGCAACATTTCTTGAGCATCCACTAACTGCTGGGTATTATGCAAGGCATTGGGGGTAGGGTGTGAAGACTATGGCTCTTAGTATTGGTTCCTGCTTTCAATTAGCTTCTAGCCTAGGCATTGACAGGTCAATGCTACAGTAAAAATAGAGCTTGAGGTATATAAATCCAGTGGAAAAAGAAACTTTACTCCTGAATGTTATTATAGCCCTGAAGGACATGTAAACACTGTCAATAGAAGATATTTTTATGAAAGTTTCAGAATGGAGTCCATATAAGAAGCAGGGTTGACTAAGTAAGCTCACTGTTGGCCCATTATCCATTCATTCATTCCTTTAGCTAGCCAGTTATTACAACTAAATCAGGGCATAGACACTAAGCTATAGAAATAGAACTGATGAAGCAGCTTGAGAAATAGGAGTCAGAGTCTCCTCTATTTGAATTCTGATCCAATCTCCTATTAAAGTCCTAATACCTCTGGGCCTCAGTTTCCTCATCTGCAAAATGAGAATGGTAATTCTTATTTTTTAATCCTGATCTAAGGAGAAGACAAAATTCATTTAGATTTATTAATGCTGTCCAGGAGAATCTTTTATAATCATCAGAATGTTCTGTATCTGCCTTGTCCATGTGGTAACCACTAGCCTCCTGTGGCTATTGAGCACTTGCAATGTGGCTAGTGTGACTGAGGAAGGGAATTTTTAATCACATTTCATTTCAATTAATTACAATAAAGTGGCCACATAATAAATAAAGTGGCTTAAGGCTCCCATCTTGGCTAGCACAGATCTCAAAGGCCGAGGGCAAAGTGGACAGTAATTGTTCCTTCACACAGGCCCTAGCAGAGGGGATGTAGAATGTGATAGAGCTGCTATTCTACCTGGTTAGGGAGAGAGACACTCAAAGAAACCAATTATAAAACTGTGTACTAGAGTAAGCCCAAGGGTTTTAGAAGCATGGAGGAGGTGACTTAACATGGCTTGGTGGGACTAGGAATGGCTAGTTTAGTGGAATAAGGTAGGCAGTATGAATAGGGGAGGACACATATTCCTACAGAGGGAACAGCATGGGCAAAGCATGGACAGAGGGCAGACCATTCACACAAAAACCTGCAAGGGCTTTACAATGCTGAAATTGGGGCTTATCAGGAGAGTAAAGGTGGGAAGGTTCAACCAGGAAGGTAGGCATGGGCTGGATATTGAAGGATCCTACCTGCTGGTCTACAGAAAACTGAGTTTTATCCTAGAAGCCATTTCAGGTTGTAAAAAAGGATATACTGTTTAATTTGATTTGTGACCCTAATCATAAAACTACAACCTCACAAGTCACTCTTTGGGACTTCTGAGCTGTGGACACCTTCCTCTTTCTTTGTCCCAGCCCTTCCCTACGCAAAATGGCCCACAACTGTGGCTCTCAGGAATGCTATGAGGGTCATCCTGCTGCTTCAGGCTGCCTGTCATCAGGGAAAGTTTGTCTTACCAGGCACAGATTGCCCCGGGGCTCCATCCACGCAGATCTGCCTCTCATCCACTGATGAAGGCTTGAGAGTATACATGACAAACAGTGCAACCCTTAACATAGAGAAAGAAGGACACACTCAATATGGGGTTCAGCCACGATTGCTGAACACATGGGAAGGTTTCTATTCTGACCCACCCAAATGTAGCTTCAAGGGAGGGTCCAAGGGGAATTATGTTATTCTGTGATTAATGCAGTATTTCCAGATACCTCTAAAACTGCCAGGTTTCATCCAAGCACTTAGCTCTGGCCTTGCCAGATCACTAGAACTGACAGTGATAACAATGGAGAAAGTTAAGTGTCACACCAGCTGGGACTGCTCCTTGGGAAATCTGCATAAAACAGGCATGTTGGGTCATCAGCTGTGGTAATGGCTGTGCTCATGGGAAGTCTTGAATTCTGAGCACAACAGGTGTGTTTGAGAACCAGGGAGCAGGGAACATACAGCCCAATGGAGGAGTCTCATACCTTTTTACCCCTTTCCTCAGCTCTTGGCTCCAAACTGAAATCTCAAAGGTTCTAAGGAATAGAACCTGCCACTGTACTGAAGAGTAGTGATGCTGGATTGAATGTGGTCAGGAGAGAGCTAGGGCCTATGTTCCCTCATAAAACAGCCTATGTTCCCTCATAAAACGGCCTGAGGCTCTGCCCTTTCTCCTGGGAATCTTGGTGCAATACCTGAGCAAGTCCTGGGTACTGAAGTGGCCTCTCAGCTGACAGTCCAGGATGGCAGTGATGGTTGGGATCTTGGAGGGAGCGAGGCCTGGCTCATTGAAAAGGAAGACAAGCCTGGGTATAAGTTGCACCTGGTGAGCAGCTTCAGCATTCCGGGGTCCTTCCCTGGTGAGCCCGGGAAAGAAGCAGTAAAAGCTTTTACCGGAATGAACCAAATTTGCTGTGTTTCTGCTAAAAAGGTTTTCCAGGCTGGGCTTGCTCTGTGGCCCTCTGATTAGTTGCCTACTTGGCAACTAATCAAAATGCTGTCAGACACCCATTGAATATGTGTCTGCCAAAAGCCAGGGCCACTGAGGATAAGGCTCCTGTACCCCTCCACCCAACTCCACCCCTGGAAACTGTCTGCAAAGACAACTCCCAATTATTGGCTTTTAAATTCCAAGATTCAGGGAAAACTAATGGTGGTCTCAGAAAAAACTCAGAAGAAAGACAGCAGGCTCCAGTGACCATGAGCACTTCCCAACAACCAGGAGCATGGGCCTGAGGCGGGCCTGCTGCTGTGCACTCTTCCTGCTGCCCCAAACCACAAAGTGGATGAACACGCCACTGAGGGTCAAAGGGGAACCAGGCAGAACTCAAGCATTCACATTTCCCTCCTCAGGGTAATGGCAATGTAATTTCCAGTAAATTCTACTCCCCCCAAGAAAACAGCTCCCAGATTAAGTGCCCACTTCTTAGAAAACAATAGGTACAGAGAGAAAGTGGAAAATGGGAAAGAGGTGAAGGGAGGTGAATTTCAGTGAATTCTTCCTTCATGAACTGCCTTTTAGTTCTAACAGGCTAAATTCTGCAGAGCTCCACATCCCTGACACTCAAGAGGCAGAGCATCCCAGTTCTCTATGTGATGTGTCTGTTGCTTGTAAGCTCCAGTGTCTTTCATGAGCTGTCTAATCACAGCACTAGGCAGACTGTTTTTCTATATTTCTTCTCCCCAGGACTACGTCTTGTTCTTCTCTAAACTTGCAGCACCAAGAAGTCATGTGAAATGGAATGTTCATCTGTTGGCTTCCATGCCTCTCTTCTCCCTTATTCTGATCACAGCCCTTGTTTTCCTTTGGGGACCACTTTTGCTAACTCCCCTCTACCTCCCCGAGAGGTGAAGTCATGCTCCCAGCTGTGTTGAGTGACCCAAGGTGGCCCCGTGAGACTTCATCCTCTTGCTAGGAATAGGAGTAAAAAGGAGTCCTCTCTGGGACTGTGCTGAGGCAGAGGATGGGCTCTGAGGAGCCCAGGAAGCGCTGCCACAGAAGACTGGCTGAAATGGTACAAGCAAGAAAGAAGCAGGGACAAGATCAATGACAGAGCTCAGACAAAGTGCTAGAATGCCACCCATCCACTGCTGAAGATCTGCCCCATTCGATTGTACAAGTAATGAATTCCCTCTTTCTCCACTCCTTTCTCCCCCTCTCTTTTCCTCTTTCTTTCTTCCCTAAATTGTTTGCAGTGCAGTTCTGCCATTTGTAACCAAAAGACCCCTGATTAATTGAAAAAGTGACTTGGAGAGGTCACTTAGAGGGTGAGTGGGTCAGGAGGCAACATGTAACTGGCCCCATTCACTGAGCCCTGAGAAGGTACTAGTCTCCAAGACTAGAAAGCTGCCTCCTAAGTCTGGAAAGACAGACATGCCACACATACCTGAGTCACTGGGAAGAATGTTGCTATAGCCTGAATGTCTGTGACCTCCTAAATTCGCTTGTTGAAACCTAACCCTCACTGGTGGCACTCTAGGAGATGATTAGGTCAGGAAGGTGATGCCCCATGAATGGCATCAGCACCCTCATAAAAGAGGCACAAGAGTTCCTGTGCCCCTTTCCCCAGGTGGAGGCAGGTAGAGGGTATAGTGAGAAGAGAGCCATCTGTAAATGAGGAAGTGGGGTCCTCACCAGACACCAATCAGTCTCCAGAACTGTGAGAAATAAACTTCTGTTGTTTATAAGCTACCCAGTCTGTGGTATTTTTGTTACAGAAGGCTAGACAGTCTAAGACAGGTATGCTACCAGCAGCAGGCCCCATGCTCTGGGAGTGGGCAAAGGCCATGGTCACTAAGCCACTGGGCATCCTGCCCTCACAGTCCCTTATCTTAGCATGAAGCCTTTGGCTCTAATGCCTAGGCTGCCAAAGCCCAGCCTACCTTGGTGACTGAAGGATTTCCACAAGATGAGAAAAGAGCGAGAGCTCCAGGTTGTCCACAGCATTCATCCAGAGCTGGAAGACAGCAAACACATAGTAAAACCAAGGCATGTAAGAAAAGGCGTTTCTAGGCAGCTTGAGCAGACAGGGTCCTACATGTAGTCTCCTTTGGCTTGGAGTCACTAACATAATTTCCTTCCTCTGGAATCAGAACAAATCTCTCATTGACAGAATGTAAAGGGCTCTAGCCCCAGAGGAAAGCTCAAAAACCATTTCTCTCCTCCTCATCTCTGTCACTACCTAGAACTTTTCTCTGGGTCTAGATTCCAACCATGGACACTTGGGCTAACCAATGTCTGCCCAGCCCATGCATCCACATGCCAACCTCATCTCATTCTGCAAGACAAAGGTCAGTGTTCCCACTCTAGAGATGAGAAAATAGAGTCTGAGACAGACCAGCTAAGTTATGAGTTCTATTCACCACCAGCAAGCGGTAGGACTGGAATTAGAAGCAGGGTCTCACTTTTCCGGTTTTACACTCTAGCAACTACTCATCCAATTTGTACATGCAACACTTTCTTCATAAAACCTGCAGCATTCCCTTCCCTGTACAACAGAACTGTGAATGATACAGATGCAAAATGCACTAAGGTTCCCAGAGTGAAGGTTATCACTCAGGTTGTTTTCATTCAGAGTAAACAAAATGCAGCTGCTAACGGTCCTCTCAGACCAAATTAATAGCAAACCTGCATGTCTTGTTTCTACTTCCCTTTAGAGAGCTCTACTATTTCTTATCTCTAATAATGAAAATTTCCTAAGGCCCCAAATGTAGAAGATTCAAATGTGGAGTTATAATAGGGCATTCATCTAGCACCAAAAAGAGTTCACATTTATAAATTATATCATTTGTGGGAGGTATGAAGTGCCATGCAAAATCCTAAAATGATATCTATATTTAGTAAACGAGAAGATTGAGGCTCAGAGACACTAAATAACTTGCTTGACTTACCAATTTATAAATTGGCATGTTTATGAAAACCTGGTTTATCAAACCATAGAGCCCATCCTCTTGCCCCCTCCCTGTGTTCTCTAACAGGCCATCTGTAGGTGTGACCCATAGGGTCAATAATCAACCTCACTCGAATAAAGTAGGCAGCCATGGCTCCAAGCTCTTAAGAGGGAAAGCAGAAGAGTCTCCATGGACCCAAGTTTATCAAGAGGACAGTGAAGTCAGAGACCACCCCTCTGCAATCCCCAGGGCCTAGCATCACACCTACCATGGAGCCTGGTGGGTCATGTGTTCAGTGAACCCATGGTGGGCACTTAATAAGAACCCATTAATTTTTTTAAAGAGTGAATTGCAAGGAAAATTGAGGTGAAATAAGATTATTGATCTAAACCAGAAACAGTCTGACAGATTTCCAGCCCCTATAAGCACAGTCCCTGCTCAGAGCACACAGAGGTAGGGCAACTGCCATGGGGGAGATTGTGAGGCTGATGAGGCTCCAGTGAGGGAGAGTTGACAGGCATGGCACCACAAGGTACACATCAGCCCTGCACTCTTGGAATATTCATTCACAAGGGCAGCCACTGAACACATGCATGACCCACCAGGCTCTGTGTCGGGAGCTGGGAAACAGAAAGTAAGGCATGAACATACCAATCTAGTATGCTGCTTAGCTCCTTCCCTTCCCAGACACAGCACAGCCCTGATTTCCTTTCCAGGGCATTAGAGCTCTAGGTTATGGCCACAGCACATATGATGCTTCCAGCTCTTTTAGAAGTTACTTTATGTCATACCAAGTTTTTAAATTTTGGGAAATGTAAGTAAATGAATCTTTTGCTTGTTTTCCTGTCATATAGCTTCTATATGTAAAGGACTTCATTGAAATGTCTGACATCTGATTTATTTAAATATGGAATAAGTAATGTGTCAAGTTGTACCCTCTCCCCACCCCTGAGATTACTTCACAAACCAAAATGCATCTCCCTCTTAAAAAATCAGAAACCTAAGACCTAAATACCCTCAACATCATGTTTTCCCTCCCTCTTCAGCTGTCTGTCCCAGACATCAAGGATCCCACCCTTTCTCCTATAACCCCCATTGCTGGTCTCCAAATCCTCCCTCTTCTTTAAAGACTTGTACCATCAATAGTTGATTTTCCCTTTGGATTTTTTTTTTTTTTTTTAATGTAGCAGTTTCATTTTTAGTCAGTGTATTATAAAGCTTTCTAATAATTCAATTACATGTTTGGGTACCTCCAGGGATGTTATTATGGTAAGATGTATTTTAAGGAAAAAAATAACTGGCATCATTTTGACAGACATAGGTTTTAATTTTTTTCTTTTTTTTTTTTCTTTAAATTTAATTTTATTTTTGTTTTCTTACATCCATCCCCTTTTTCCTTCCCCCTGTCCTTTTTCCCACCTACCTACTCCTAACCAAAGTCAATCCCACTTGTTGTCCATGTCCATGGTTCTTCCATGCTAGTTCCTTGACTAAACTGCTCCCCTTCTTTGCCTCCTCCTTTCCCCTCTCACCTCTCCCCTTCCCTCTGCCCACTGAAGGTTTATTCATTGTATTTATGTATCTGGTTCTGTTTTGCTTATTTGTTTGTTTTATTATTGTCCTGAAATGGGCAAGATCATATGGTATTTGTCTTTCACTGACTGGCTTATTTCACTAAGCATAATACTTTCTAGTTCTATCCATGTTGTTGCAAAGGTTAGGAGTTCCTTCTTTCTTTCTGTTGTGTAGTATTTTAACCACCCCTTTCCCATTGCTTCCTCCTTCTCAGCCTCCAAACAGACTTGTCTCTTATACCTAAGTCCTGAAACTCCTCCCCTCTATTTTTTTTCTCTTTATCTTCGAAATACTGTTTCTCATTCGACCCTGCTCCCTGCTCTTCACCTGACTTCTGACCCTTATTAGGCCTATCAGTGACCTCCAAATGCTACAGATGCATCTCTGCCCTTATTTCACTTGATGTAAGCAGACATTTGGGAAACTTCCTTTTCAATGTTCTATCCTCATAATCTCAAATTTTTCTTTTACTTTACTTCATTTTGTTTTGCTTGTTGTTGTTTTTAGCTGTGATTTTAGTGGTTGCTTGTTTTCTTAACTTAAGCTTTAAAAGCACTAGCTCATCTGAGGAAATAGTTTACTTAGAGAGGGTGGTGCCCATGGTCATCCCAGGAGCAGGCAGTGGGAACCTGGGGGTTTCTGCATGGGTCATTTCCAGGCCAGGCTGGTGGCAGGGACACCATGCTGCCTGAACATGAGCACAGCATTTTGGATGGGGCATGCTGTCTGTTATCAGTGTAGCAAAGCCACTTGTGCACATGTCTTTTCTTGTGCACAGGGAGTCCACATACCAGGCCCTACTGGCTCTCCTCACAATCCTAAGTTTACCTTCAGATCCAGGGCCAGCAGACTTGGGCCTAGACTTTCCTTGTCAATATCGTTTGTAAGATTTTAAAGATGTGATTCCTTTTATTTGATGGTTATGGGACCATTTGAGTTTTTCTTTCCTTTTGAATGTGTTTTGGGAACTTAAAATTTTCTTAGAGATTATTCACATAAGCTAAATGTTCACATTTATTGGCACAAAGGTGCTGATTCTACTTTCTTGTTATCCTTCAAATAGCTCATTCCTCCATGGTGATTTTCCCCTTTTCCTCTCTAATATTATTGAGTGTGTTTCCTGTCTTTTCTATTAGAATCAGTTTTTGGCTTTAATGATCCTTCCTATGTTTGTCTCTTTCCTACTTAAATAATTGATGTCCTCATCTTTATTTTTCCTTTTCTTTTTTTTTTAATTCTGTATTTATTTGTTGTTTGGGGTTTTCTTTTTGTTTCGTTTTATTTGTTTTTCAGTTTTTCTAACTTCTTAATCTGAAGCCCCTATTCATTAATTTAAAATGTTCTTTTCTAATATGCACATCGATGACTATAAATTTCCCTCTATCTCCAGCTTTCAGTGGCACCATCACGTGTTTTGATATATAGTATTTTCTTTGTTAATCAGTTCTATATAAATCAATTCTAATTTGAATTATGATATTCATTGATCCTCTTTATTTCATTGCCTTTGTGGCAATTCAGGTTTCAAAACCATACACTTGTAACAATCTCACAACCCATCTCCTTGCCTGGGGTTCTCGCCACCTGAGTGACAGACCTAGTCATTCTCTAGTCAGCATCTTTAGGTATCTGCAGTTTTGAAAAACTTATCAACAATCTCAAATCCAACCAACTGAGCCACCTGGACAGGGTGGCACATATTTCTTAAAACATATATATTACCTTACAGTTTTAAAATTTTCCCCAAATGCTACCTGATTTGATATGCACACCTGCCTATTAAAAAAAAGATGGTCTTTATTTCATGCTTGAGAAAACTAACTTCAAGAAGTCAAGAGACTTCCCCAAGGCCACACAGCCCATTGGTGCTAGGATTTCATTATAAACCAGGACCTCTGTGCTCCAAAGCCTTTGAGGTTTTCCCTCTTATAATCATTACATCTATTGAGGAAGCCATCCTGCTGGGTTTAGAGAAAGCTCCAGATTTTTTTCTTAACCATCTCACCCTCCTTTAGGGCTCAAATTCCATCTCCAGTTTACCTCAAAATCACAGAGAATGTGCTGAAAAACACCAATGTTGGTGACAGAAGATGACCTGAAGCCCAGTTCTGCTGTGCCAGCAATGGAGAGGATCAGCTGGAAAACTCGATGGTTTAGGAGAGAGGTCTTCTTCCTCAGAAGAAACGCCAGTATCTGCAAAGGTAAAAACATGAAGCTGTGTCCTCATGTGTGCACTGTTAGGACCCTGTCCTTGCCTGCTTGTCCCATCATCATCTTTGGTCAGCCCAGTCTGAGCTCCTCTATTCCCTGGGCTACTTTCTTTGTTCCTGTGGGCTCAGAAGAAAACATACACCAACTCCTGTGGCTGCTTCATCACCCTTGTCCATCATTCTCTACTTATGAGACGACCTCTCAATATGGATCCCTGCTCTTTCCTGAATCTCTCCCTCTGTTCCAGAATGCCACCTTCTCTGTTAGTTTCCTCCCCCATTCCTCGGAGCTCTCATGTACCTTACTGGATCCTACCCCATAAGTGCTACTTTATCACCAGAAACGATCCATGAACCCAGTTATGCTCATTATCACTCTAGCTGCAGCCACCAGATGTGCCCTTCTTCTGTGCAGATGCTGAGAAACCAGCACCACGCAGGCATCTGTACAGGAGGGAGGTTGGATTCCTCAGCGGCCCTGGCCCACCTCAGAGACGAATGAGGTAGATACCTCTGGGCCTTGTGTTTCCGTTTGCCCCAGTCACATAAAAACCAGTCTATGTAGCCATCTGTTGGCAGCTGGGTTCTCACCCGTCCCATCTGGATTCTCAACTCAGCTTTCCCACTGCTCAGTTCCCTGTGCCTGGGTCTGATGCAGTCCACCCTTCTCCCCATGCTCTCAGATACTCTCTTTCAGTGTGCTATTGGAAAGTGCTGCTTGTTGTTGAGGACTGAGAGCTTGTATCCTCCCAAAACCTATATGTTGAAACCTTTACCCTACAATGTGCTGATATTTGGACATGGCTTCTTTGTGATATTGTCAGGATCAGATGAGGTCAGGAGGATAGAACCCTCACAAATGAGATTAATGTCCTCACTAGGAGCAAAAGAAAAATTGCTTCCTTTCTCTCTGTTCTCTGCCATATGAGGATCCAATGAGAAATTGGCCATCTGGAATCCAGAAGAGTGTCTTCACCCAACCTGATCATGCTGGCACCTTTATCTTGAACTTCTCAGCCTCTAGAACTAAGAGAAAATTAACTTCTGTTGTTCATAAGATACCTGGTCTATGGTATTCTGTTATAGCATTCAAAACTGGCTAAGACAATTGTGATCATCAAATACTCAACATTTTTTTATATGATTTTTGTCAATTCTTTGACATATCTGAAATCTGACTACTCCCTCCTCCCCCACCAGGATGTAATTAGGATAGCTGAAAGTTGCTTGAGAAAAATCACATTCGGGCTGGCTGGTTTCACTTTATATTTTTAGTGTCAAATACCAAAGCTGTACTCAGTTTGGCCTGGCAATCTAAATTTGTTTTTCTAGAAAGCTACCTTTCCTTGTCCTAAAGACAATGATGTCATCTCTTCTTCCTCTCCCAACCTTCCTTCCCATCTATCATCGTGCCTTATACTATGCTGAGAAGATGGAACCATCAGCCATGACCTCTCTCATCTTTCCAACACCATATGAATAAATGTCTGTATCGAATTCCTTCCTTTCACAAGTATGGTCTCCTACCTAGCCTCTAGACCCCAGTCCTCACCTTCTCAAGGACACTGTTTCTTGAGATAACTCCCCTCTTTAAGCTTTATTTACCCATCTCTCTTTCTCTCTTTCTCTCTCTCTCTCTCTTCTTCTCTCTCTCTCTGCATCCCCCACCCCTGTCTCTGTCCCTTCTACCAACAAGTATGTTCAGTATTTCTCTTCTAAAAACACTTCTCCCTTGAAGGGGATGGATGTAATAAAACAATAATTTTTTTTAAATCAAACCACTATAAAGTGAAAATGATTTAAAAATAGTAGATAAAAAAAAAGAACTACTTTTCCCTTGACCCCTAATCCCGCTAGCTCTCAACCTATTTTGCTAGTCATGAGCACATTTTTAGAAAGCACTATGGGCACACTGGTTGCACATCCTCATCTCACATTATCTCTTCAAACCCTTTCATCTGGTTGCTGCCTCCACCTGTCCACCAGTCTTAGAAAGGTCACCAATGACTTCCAGGTGCCAAATCCAATGGAAACATCTTCATTCTTAGTTTGCTTCATTCTAAGCATTGTTTACCACACTGGCCTTCTCAAAATACTTTCTTCTTTCAGATTATTGGGCAAAATTTTCTCTAGTTTCTCTTCCCTCTTTCTTCTCAATCTCCTTTGCTGGGTTTTAATCATATTTCTAACCTCAACATGGTTAGTTGCTTGTTTCTTCCTCTGTAGTCCTATTCTATATTCTCTCTACTTTTCTTTGACTATTGCATCAATTTTCTTGAATTAAATGTAGCATCATGATGATATTGATGACTCACAATCATGCCTCCAACCCAGCTTGCCACTCTGAACTTGAGCCATCTATCCCACTTGATATTTTACTTTTGATATCTCATGCAGTCCTAGCACGGCCCCATGCTGTCTTCCCAGACTACCTCAGAGCCCCATCCTCTCTAGGATGCAGTCTTAGAGTATACTGGGTCCCATCTCAGTCTCCAGCTCAAACCTCCCCTTCTCACCCATTCTCCACACTGGTGTCAAAGGTCATTCTAGAGTACTAACCATTCTATTTCCCTGTCCCAAGTCTTCCTATGATTACACATCATTTCCAAGATAAAAATCCCTACTCCCTGGAGTGGCAGATTTCTGTTCCTTCTCTCCTTCTCCATCTAGTTATGAGGAAGAACTTCAAGTGTTTTTCATGTAAGTCTGGAATGATAGTCTTTCTCTTTACCATGCTATGGAAATAACATCTTAAGAGACTCAGGATGTCACCTAGTCTGGGAAGAGGATAATAAATAAGTTTGATACAAATAACAAATAGAAAGGTTTGTGTTCTCACTGTGCTCTCGCATCCAATCAACAAATAAATAACACAGAATAAAAATCTAAAAGATTATTATATCCACTCCTGGGTAAACTGTTTAATTGAAAACCCTTATTATAATTCTCTGCTCTGATTAATTCCACAAATCTCTAATAAAACTTGCCACCTACTGTGTGCTCTTAGGGTGCCGCAATGAGCAGGCAGACCAGTCTTGCCCTCAGGGAGCACATGTCTACAGAGCCAAATAGACCCCACGTGCACATAGATCATGCCAACTGGGCAAGAAAATGTGTCTAAAAAGGAATGAGGTAGGATGTTTATAAAGAGACAAGGAAGGCAAAAAATAATAGTAATCTTGTTTCTTTACATAAACCTGGCATTCCAACCCTACACCACTGTCCAACTTTTCCTTCTGATTTTCCATGAAGACATAATTATTTGAAATGTTTCTTTTTAAGCTATAAGAATATTTTATAAATTTCCTTCTTCTGCACCATGTGTAAAGGTACAATAAACCCCTGAGTCTGATGGGTTCTTTACTCAAAGTATTTGGGAGTCTTTGTCTCATGATAATAATATTTTTCTGGCTCATTAGACAATGCTATAAATTGAATGTTTACGTCCCCCCAAATATATATATGTTGAAACCTAATCCCCAATGTGATGGTATTAGGAGGTGAGCCTTTGGAAGGCAATTAGGTCATGAGAGTGGAGCCTCTAGTGGAATTAGTGTCCTTATGAAGAGCTCTCTTGCCTCTTCTACCTTGTGAGGCCATCTATGAACCAGGAAGTGGGTTCTCACCAGAAGCCAAGTTTGCCAGCACCTTGATCTTAGACTTCTTAGCCTATAGAACTATGAGAAACGAATTTCTATTGTTTATAAACTACACAGTTCATGGTGATTTTGTTATAGCAGCCTTAACAGATTAAGACAATAAGTTCCACAGAAGGAGAAATGAAACCCATGTTGTTCACCTGTCTCCCTGAGCCTAGCACAGTGCCTGGTTCTGAGGTAGTACTCAGTCAACAGGAGCTGAGTAGGTAGATCCGTGGGTTGCTCCTTCCCTCTACCATCTCCTCCATAAATTCAGACAATGCAGTGCTCTGGTCCTCCTCCGCTTGCCTTTATTTTTAGTGAGGGTCTTTTGACTTCCCACCTTCATGTGATAGACACCTTTGCAGCTCTGTGGCACACTCTCTCTCTCAATGTACTGGGACCATGTGACAAGAACTTGTGAAGAACTAATGATATATCAGGTTCTACACTTAGCAGTAAGGAAATGATGGTGAGCACAGAAGGTCCCAGCTCTCTACAGAGCTCAGACTTTCTGGGAAGATAGCTGAGTAACCACTGAGTCAGAGTGTGGTGGTCTGAAAGAGATGCTCAGACACTTATGGCATTCAATTTATACTAAAGTTATCTTGGCATTTTTCTGTTTCCTCTTTCTTGGTATACCCTTGATGGCAGAAATTGCTTTGTAACTTTTTGGAAATTCTCATTATAATTACTAAAATCCCTAGTCACAGCAGGTATCTAAGAGCTAAATTGGGACAAATCCCACTGTTGCCTTTAACAACAACAAAAAAATAAGAAGAAGAAGAAACAAAAACAAAAAAACTTGTAAATTCCAAAAGCCTCAATTCTTGAGTTTTAATATGAATCCAGATATACGCATTTGCTTATTACCAAAATACTTACTGAGTGCCTGGTCTCAGCAATACACTGGCAACAAGTAAAAAATGCCCAGGATTTAGATGATTACTATCTAGTGGAGATGAGTAGATGATCATTACAGCACTATGTGAGTGTGGTTGGCACTCGGCATTGCACAGCACCACGAGAGTCCAAAGAGAGCCACATACTCAGCTCAGGGGCTGGGAAACCTGGCCTGGGAAGATAAGAAGGAGTGTAGGTGGGAAAGAGTAGGAAGTGACACTCCAAGCCCAGGGCACAGGTATACCAAGTCACACAATATGTTTAGGTAACACACTTATGCAGGACTTGGGAGGTAGGAATAGAGGTAGAAAATGTTGGGGGGTAGGAGGGTGGGGGGTTGAAGGATAGGTTAGCAGGCAGTTTTAAAGACCTTTAGAAACTAATCCCTAGTCTGGAATGTTGTGTTAGTATTTGATGCCTGTGAAGAGTGCACATTGGGGAGAGGTATCACCAGGTCTATAGTGCCAGGGGCTTTGAGGAGCAGCCAGAGGAAAGGGCCTCCATGCAGGTGTGCAGCAGTCCAGGCAAGAGTAATGTGTCTGAAGTGACATCACACTGCTTTCTTCTGTTCAGACCCTGCCTTAGAAGCCAAAAAGCAGGGATGTTCTTTTCCAGCACCCTCTGCAGTAGAGGAACCACTGCAGTCTTTGTACCCCTGATCTTATGTAGACTTGCACCCTAGGCCTGCTCCTGGTGACTCCTTTCATGGCTGCCTCCCAGCTGTGCAGGAAGGTGTGACCAGTGTCATCTGACTTTGTGAACAGTAAATAGCAACAACACTCATAGTGAACACAGCAGACACTCTGAGCAGGCACTTTTCTAAGCACTTGGCACATACTAACTCACTTAATCATTACAACCCTACACAATAGGTGCTGTCATTATCCCAAATTTACCCATGGGAGAACTGAGAAAGAGACAAAGGACTAAAGGTTGTGAACATTTATAGGGCACTTATTCAGGGCTAGACATAACTCTAAGCCTCCACCTGTGTTAAATCATCCAGTCCTCCCTACAACCCCAGGATATAGGAGGCATGAAAGTGTGGATCATACAAGTGGGGAAACTGAGAGAGGCTGAGAAGATCAATAGCAAGTTAGAGGAAGAAGCAGGATTCAAACTTCGAGCTTTGGCTCCATGGACTAGCCTCTTTCGCCATCACACTAAATATAGTGAAGGACAGTGAATGATTCTTGAATTCATTAGTAACAGTTGCCAATAGCTATAGAGATGCAGATCAGAATGTCTTTCTGGCTGGCTGTCACCTGGCCCTCTGCTGTGGGCCAGAGTGTCCAGAGTCTCAGGACCCAAGGGTTTTAGGTTTCTCTTCTCCAGAAGTTACTGTAGAGAGAATGCCCAATGGGGCTAGAGAAGCTCCTCCCTGCTCCTTGGGAAGTCACAGACTCAGATGGAAGGGTGGGATTACCTGGTACCCAGAGATATGCTGCATCAGGCGGTCACACATGGCATTGCTGGTCAAGACCAAGTGCAAGACTTTCATAGCTGCATACATGGTGTGGTCATCTGTAGCTAAGGAAATGAGGCCCAGGAGGATGGCAGGCCCACCAATGAAGTCCAGGCTGCTGGCAGCAGGGCTGGAGTGGAACACCCTTACCCCTGTATGAGACAAAGGGCATTCCATCAGTAGTCAGAGCCTCATTGCCATGAAAAGTCCCAGCAACCTGCTGGAGAAAATGAACTGCCAGAGCCACTCACCACTCATGGAACTTGTACACATGGGTCAGACTGGGAGGAAGGGCAGGGGGCTATGCTAGTCCTTCCTTTCACCCACAGCTGAAACACCCCGGGGGACTTCAGAACACCACCCTCCATTTCAGTCCAAAGTGCTGAAGGAGCTGGATGCCTTAGATGCCATCTGACCCTCAGTCTGCTGTCTCTTCTGACACCCTCTGCTCCCTAGATCCTGTGGGGTTAGGTACTTGCACCAACTCTTTGCCTTGATAATTGCTGGCTATAGTTTTCACTCCAACAACCATAATGCCTCCCTCTGCACAAGGCCCCACCATGCTCACTAGATGGGTTCTGCTGTGCACAGATGACAGCCTCGTGAGCAGCTGGGTTCACCATGAACTGTCAGAGGCAGTGAAGTGAGCTGACCTCATTCCATGTGGGAGGCCAACTCTCTGTCAGGTTTAACTCGCCAACTCTGCCCTCACTGTCCAACAAGGTCTGTCCTGACTGCCACTCAGAATGCCAGGCTGCATAAGTGATGACTTCCCAAATAGAAGTAAAAGTTTATGGTCTGACGTACCTAACTGGCCCACAGCCACAGCTCCAATGGTTCGAAGAGAACCCGAGAGATGGCCAGCACAGTTTCTTAGCAAGAACACGGGCACAGCATTGTCACGGGATGAAATGTTCATCTGGAGAAATTGGCAAAAATTAGTCCTAAGATTCTTCCCTGGAAAGGAAGAGGTTTTATTCACAAATTACCGGAGGGCAGGTGCCCTGAGTCCTGACCCACTGCTGGTGTTCAATAAATGAATAATAATAGGTCAATACTAGGAGGACTGAAACCAGAATTCAGATTCTTACGTCTTGCCTCCTGGGCTGTAGCTTAATCAATTATACAAATTTTGGTTATACAATTGTGCCATTGGTGTCCCACATACTCATTGTGAAAAGCTAACAGAAGCAAGAAGGGTCCCAGGACACATGGAGGTGGACAGTGCTACAAAGGCCAGCATTTGCCTTGTTCCCAGGCTAGGGTTGTCTAGTCTCTGCAAGCCCCAGCCCGTCTCACTTTAGAGAACCAGGAAAATGGGAATCCTGGCTTCCTCCATCAGAAGGAACTTGGCTAGGAAGGCATTTCCTTGGTACTTAACAGGACTTGAACCCTATCTCCTCATCATCAGTAAAAGGAGATGGCTCGTTGTCTGTGGAGGTAGAGAGAATGTTAACACATCAACCAAATTTATCAGCAGTAAGCAAAGAGCTCTTACACAGGAATTAGGAAATAGTAAATCTAATGACATCTTCACTTACAGACATGTCTGCTTGCTGTTCCACAAGTTCATTGTTTAAATAAACAGAGTAATTCACAGAACAGTCTGCAGCATAAGTGGGGGAGAGAGGAGTTAGTAGCTTCCAAAAAGGAAGCTCCATAGTGCACTCTGTGTCACAAAGATTTTTAAATATTCTATCTGTTCTAGCTTTACCATAGAGAATGAAGAGCATCTACTTTCTCTTCTGAGCAATTACAAGTAAAAGGGTTAGTCTTGGGGTAAGTTCCTGGGTGGAAAGTCATAGACTATTTTAACAAATGAAGTGGGAAGCATTCCTGTGTATATCCACCTCTACATGTGCAAACATGAGTTACATTTACTCAGTCATGAAAAGTTGAAGCCAGCCATGAGATCCTGATTCTGGCGGCAACAAATGACATTGAAGGTATACCTCTTTGGCAATCATGCGGCCATCCACCTCATTGTATGTGTTTCTGATGTCTGCAGCACTGGTGGTAGAGGAGCTGGCTACATGAAGACCAAAGGAAACCCTTTCCTCTGCGACCAGGGGTGTTGCTTCTATACCAGGATCCTCTCCTAAAACAACACATCTTCAATCATTTCTACTCACACTGTACAGAGAAGAAAATTAACCCTCAGAAGAATAAATATCTACTGCTACATAGGACGTAATCATCCAGAGAATATTGGTATTTTGTTATGTTGTATGTTGCTATGTTGTTACTCTGTATGTTTGTATGTTATATGCTCATATGTCTCATGATTTGCCCCTACCTGTGCTTTGACACTTACTTTAAAAAATCATGGAGAAATCTAACAATGCTAACCCTATCATAATATAGAGGCATTCTAAGTGTGAAATTACTAAGCTTGAAACACCTATCAAGGGTGCAACCTCACTTTCCAAAACAAAATGACAAGTGATAAAAAAGCTTACTTATCAAAAAAGAGAGGCAGGCTAGGCTAAAAGCCCTAAGATTTTCAGTGAGTTGCATGTCCATGGAAAGTATCCCACTTGGAATTAGTGCTCCGGTCTCTGAGTCAAGGAGAACCATATATATGACTTGAGAAGCATGGTAAAGACCAAGGATCAGTGAAACTATGGCTCTAAATTTAACCTGTCACATTTTTCTGGCCAGTGTCATTTGCCAGAAGAAATCAATAATGAAAATGTGGCCCTGACTGGTGTGGTTCAGTGGATTTAGTACTGGCCTGTGAACCCAAGTGTTGCTGGTTTGATTCCCAGTCAGGACACATACCCAAGTTGCAAGCCAGGTTTCCAGCCTGGTCCCCAGCTAGAGACAGGTGAAAGGCAACCATACATTGATGTTTCTCTCCCTTTCTTCTCCCACCCCTTCCCCTCTCTCTAAAAATAATAAAATCTTTTTTAAAAATTAAAATATGGATATTTTATCTGCCTGTTTAATAATTGAAAATAATAGTATACTTTACTTAAAAAGCTCCTTCATTAAAAGGAATATAACTTATTTATCTCATCCTCTTTCTTTACTAATGGAATAACCCGCCCATTCTTCTCCATTATGTGCTTTGGAGCTAAACTATGAAAGATATCGTCATTTCCTTTTTTGTGTGGCATTTTCTGTTGGGTTGTAAGTATACAAAAATAAAAATACAATTACAGAGGTCTTCCCTTATAATTGACTTGTGCTGAGTTTATTCTTTATAAATGTGCTATAAGTAAATGGATGTCTAGTTTTAAAATAAAATCAGCAAGATTATTTATAAATCCCACACCTTGGACATGTACAGCTTGGAAGTTGCCATAGTATCTTGGGCCAAGTTTGTTAATAACTTCCAGAGTTTCCATTGAGATGGCTTCTTCAAAGAGGTATGCAGGGCCAAGGCGCCATATTAATGTTGACTTCTGTTTCCAAACTTGAGGGGTAGCAACATATCCATAAACATCCACAAATGATGATGGATCCATTGAAAGGAAAGGTCCTGGTAAGGCCTGAATGTACAACATCTGTTAAAATAGAAAGGACAGGAAGTGGTTAAATTTGGAATTAATCAGCTAAATACATGTGGATATAAAATGATGTGCGTATCTTTTCTCTCAAAGTAAAAACTTATTTTACCTAAAAACATTAAAAAGATGACTCTCAAAGCTAAGAAAAACAGTTATAAAATGCTGGTGGGAGTAAAATAGTGACATATGCCATTGGGAACAAATTTGAAAAGAACGTTGAGAGCCCCTGAAATGTTCATCTTTTTGTCCCATTCGTCCCCCTAAGAACCTACATTCCAGCACTGACATTTTAATTTCAAAATAATTACAGATATATAGATTGGAAAGAAAGAAATACTGTCTCTTTTTGCAAATGACATGTCCATGTAGAAAATGCCTGAAATCTAGAAAAAACAACCAACAAAGTCCCAGAACTAATAAGTGAGTCCAGCAAGGTCATGGAACAAATATATGATTGACACACAAAAATCAACTGTATTCTAAGTCTAACAAAGATCATGCAGAAATTAAAATTAAAAAACAATACCATTTACAACTGCTCAAAAGAAAATGGAATACTTAATAAGATCTGTATAAGATCTATATCCTGAAAATTCCAAAAGAATGATAAAATAAATCATAGAAGACCTATATAAATGAAGACACATTCCAAGTTCCTGGATAGGAAGACTTAACATAGTAAAGATGTTATTTCTCTCCAAAATGATCTATAGGTTTAATGCAATCCCATCAAAATCTCAGATTTTTAGTAGATAGGCAAGCTAATTCTAAAATTTATATTAAAAGACACAGACTCTATAATGGCTTAAACAAATAACAACAAATAAGTCCTCTTTTTAGAAAAGTAATTAAGAGGGAGATACCACTCTAAACAATATTAAGGCTTATTAGCTACAATAGTTATGCAGACCAATGAACTAAATTAGAGAATCCAGAAATAAACGTATAGAATTATGCCTGGCTGATTTATAACAAAGATTTGTAAGTGATTCAATGGTGGAAGAGTGGCATCTCCAGCAAACAGTGCTGGGAAAGCTGGGTATTCATAGGTAAACAAATGAACATTGGCCTAACTCTTACACCTTACATAAAAATTAATGCAAAATTGACCAGAAACTTAAATGTAAACTTTTAAATTAGAAAACATTTTAATTTATTTCTTTATTTATTTTTAAGATTTTATTATTTTTAAAGAGAGGGATAGGGAGAGAGAGGCAGAAAGGGAGAGAAACATCAATGTATGGTTGCCTTTCACCTTCCTTCAGCCATGGATCTGGCTGGAGACCTGGCTTGCAACCTGGTTATGTGCCCCGGCTGGGGAATTAAACCAGTGATCTTTGGTTTCACCTTATCCACTGTGCCACCAGCTAGGGCAGAAAATACTTTTAAAATGCATAGGAGAAAGTCTTCAGGCTCTAGTAATAGGTAAAGAGTTTTTAGACTTAACACCAAAAGCAAAAACTGTAAGAGAAAAACTGATGTAATATGCTTGATTAAAATAAAACTTCAGCTTTGAAAAAATAAATGTTAAAAAGGATAAAAACAAGCTATACATTAGCAAAAATTATGTGCAAGTTATATAGCTAACAAAGGATTCGTATCTGGAATATATTTTTTAAAAACTCTTAACCTCAACAGTGAAAAACAAACAATCCAATTAGAAAATGGGCAAAAGACTTGAACATATATTACTGAAGAGGATATACACATGGCAAGGAAGCATGTGAGAAGATGTCCAATATCATTAGCCATTACAAATTAAAAACACTCAAGAAGAGTTAACATTGTTAAAAAGTTCACACTACCCTAATCAATCTATAGATTTGATGCAAATCCTATCGAAATACTAATGAAAAATTTCACAGAATTAAAGCAAATAATCCAAACATTTATATGTACCCACAAAAGACCCAAAAAAGCCATAGCAATAATGAGAAAGAAGGCAAAGTTGAAGGAATCATGCTACATACTATAAGGCCACAATAATCAAAACAGCATAGTACTAGCATGAAAACAGACATATAGGGCCCTGGTTAGTGGCACAGTGGATAAGGTGCCAGTGTGCAAACCCAAAGGTCACTAGTTTGATTTCCCAGCCAGGGCACATAATCAGGTTGCAAGCCAGGTCTCCAGCCAGGTCCATAGCTGGAGGGAGATGAAAGGCAACCATACATTGATATCTCTCTCCCTCTCTGCCTCTCTCCCTTCCCCTCTCTCTAAGAATAATAAATAAAATCTTTTTTAAAAGAACTTAAAAGAAAACAGACATACATAGATCAATGGTACAGAATAGAAAACCCAAAAATAAATCCATGCCTATATGGTCAATAAGGAGGTAAGAACATACAATGGAGTAAAGATAGTCCATTCAATAAATGATGGTGGAAAAATTGGACAGATACTTGAAAAAAAATGAACTAGACCACCTTCTTACACAATATACAAGAGTAAGCTCAAAATAGATTAAAGAATTAAATGTAAGACTTGATAATCCAAAAAATTATCCAAATTATCCAAAAAAATTATCCAAAATAATATAGGCTGTAAAATTGCTGACATTTCTCTTCATAATATTTTTTCATACATATCTTCTTAGGGTCAACAAAAAATATAAACAAATGAGGCTACATCAGACTAACAACAAAGGAAACCATTATCAAAATGAAAAGACAACCCACTTAATGAAAGAACATATTCACCAATGATACATATGATAAGGGGATTAATGCCCAAAATTTATACAACTCAACACCAAAAAACAAACAATTTGGTTAAAAAATGAACAAATGATCTAAATAGACACTTCTCAAAAGAAGACATACAAATGATCAATACCCTCTATAAAGATGAATATAAGAAGATGTTCAATGTCACTAATAATAGAAATGCAATTTAAACCACAATGAGATATCATTTCACACCCATCAGAATGGCCTCATCAATAAGCAAAAATCAAGTGTTAGCAAGGGTGTAGATCAAAGGGAACCCTTGGACACTGTTGGTAGGAATGCAGATTGGTACAGCCACTATGGAAAACAGTATGGAAGTGGCTCACAAAATTAAAAATAAAACTGCCTCGTGACTCAGCAATTCCACTCCTAGGTACATACTTGAAGAAACACAAAACACTAATTTGAAAGAATATATGTTCAGGGACTTCCAGCCAAGATGGAGGCATAGGTAGGTATGTTGTGTCTCCCCCCCCATAATTAAGAAAAAATACATCTACCTCAAAACTACAGACAACCAGAAATTCCAGAAAACAGCTGCATAGAAGTCCAACAAACACATATATAAAGAAAAAATACCCAGGCAGGTAGGAGGGGTGGAGCTGGGACGGAGAATGAGGTAGGGCGGTGCCTGGTTAGGCAGCACTGCAACTGTGGCAGGATGGCAGCTGTGGTTGCCCAGCAGAAAGCACAGTCACACATTAAAAAAACATAGAAACAACTGGGGAGTGCTCCCAGCACAATAGCAGACTGCCTGGTTCATGGTTCCAGTACCAGAGGGCAGGGATTGTCTCACTGCTTCTGACAGTGAAAACCAGTGGGGGTTGGGGCAGAGAAAGAAACTGCCATTTTCTCTGCAGAGTCCACTTGTTTAGTCGCTGGAACCTCCATAGACCCACCCACTCTGGGAACCATTGCCTGGACAATAGCTAGAGAGATGCCAGTCCCATACAGGAAGTGGGAGAAGCGTCTGGAAAAGGGGCGAGTGCTGAGCAAGCGGCATTGTTCCCTCTCAGGCCCCTCCCCCACATAGAGAGCCACAACTTAGTGAAACAGGTCATCAGCACTAGTGAATTCCTAAAGCTCTGCCACTTACAAAATAACAAGTGCAATAGCTCTACCCAAAACACAGAAGCAAACATAGGAGCCTGTCAAGTTAAGGAGACAGAAAAGTATAGCCTGAAGAAGGGAATCGATCAAGGTTCCAATGGGAGAATTAAGCAATGAGGAGATAGCCAAACTAACAGATACAGAGTTCAAAATGCTGGTGATAAAGATATGCTTAGCCATGGCAAATGCTGAAGGGAAGAAATAAAGGCTATGCTAAGTGAAATGAAGGAAAACCCACATAAAACCAATGGTGAAGGGAAGAAAAACAGGGTTCAAATCAATGATTTAGAACACAAAGGAGAAAAAGTCATCTACTACTGAATGAGGAAACAAGAATTTAAAAAAACGAGGAGAGGCTTATGAACCTGGGACAACTTTAAACATGCCAACATCCAAATCATAAGTGTGCTAAAGAAGAAGAAGAGCACAAAATTGAAAACTCATGTGAGGAGTTCTGGTAAGATGGTGGAGGAGTATGTGGAGCTACACTAATTTTCTCCCAGGTTGAATCTGCAATTAATTTTTTGGAGAAAATATCAGCTGGAATTACCAAGAGAGCACCAGCTAGAAAGAAGTCTTACAACCACAGACAGAAGAGGACGCTTCATCACAATGTGACTGGTAGGAATTATAGTAATGCAAGAGGGCTGGCTAAGCCCCCACCAGAGGCAGCAACTGAAGGAACAAAGCCTGGGGCTCCACCTGAGAAGGGTGGGTTCTGGTTCCCCAGCTGGGTTTCCCAACCTACAGCAATATGGTGAAGAGTAAAGAAGCATACAGCTGAGAAGGGAAGAAAGCTGTGAAGTTTACTAGCAAGAGCACTGGAGATACAGAACTACTAAGGGGACCACAAAGAAAATACATTGGCACCCACTTACCATGGGCCCAAGGGGAGGGAGGACAGAGAAGACTAGAGACATGTGTGGAGAGTTTGTGGCCTTGGAGGAGAGAAGTGGGGAAGCAACTGTGGGGATCCCAGTGCTGGCTCATCACCCACACCTCAGGAGGATTACACTGCACCAAGAGGCTTCCATATGAGGAGTCATAATAGCCCCGCCTACTGGAAGCAATCTGCCCCTGACCAGCAGTACCTGAGCCTCGTATCTGATCACAATTCTTTGACTTACACCTAAATAAACCTCACCTGCCCTGCCATGTCTGAGCATAGATCCGGTAGTTGGCATCTGAAGAGATATTTCTTGCCCAGCTGTGCCAGGGCCTGGTAGCTGATTATAAACACTCTGAATTACAGCTGAGTCAGTCAGTCAGCCCTGCACAGTAGCTTGCGAACCTGGTGGCTGATCTTGGATTCATTGGTTCAAAACTGAGTTGGTCTGTCCTGCCCAGTGGCCCCTTAGCATCAGTGGATCACAGATTCATTGGATTACAATTGAATCTTTCAGTCTAGACCAGTACAACTTGAGCCTGGTGCTAATCAGATTTATTGGATTACAATTAAACATTGATGGTTAGCCCAGAATCTCCTAGGCCTTGTAACCAATCACAGATTCATTGGATTATGATTGGATCTTGCTGCCCAGCCCAGCAGTGCCTAAGCCTGGTGGCTGATCACAGATTCATTGATTTACATCTGACTCTGTCCCACCAGGCTGCACCTGAACTAATGGCTGATCCATTGGATTACAATTGAATCTCTCTGTCTAGCCCAGCAGGGCCTGAGTTTGGCACCTGATTCATTGATTTATAACTGAATTGGTCTGTCCCCCCAAAGCTGCATCTGGACCTGGCGGAGGATCACAGATTACTAGGATTACAACTAAATTAATCCTTCCACCCTAGCAGTTCCTTAGCCTGGTAGCTGATCACAGTCTGATGGGATTACAACAAAAACAAAAAATGGGGAGAAAAAGAAACAGTCCATCACAGATGAGGAAAAATAGAAATCCCCGGAAAGATCACTAATAGAAAAAGAGGTAAGTAAACTATCATATGTGGAATTCAAAATAATGATGATGAAGGAGCTCAATGAGCTCAGTGAGCTCAAAGAAAACTACAAACAATTCCAGGGGAACAACAAACAACACCAGAGGAACTACAAAGAACTCCATTAAAGCTACAAGGAACTTACTGAAAACTACACCAACATTAAAAAAAAAAGGACATAGAAACTATCAGTAAGAGCCAGGAGGAAATGAAGAATATAATTTCTGAATTGAATAATACAGTAGAAGGAATCAACAGAAGGCTAGAGGAAGCAAATGATTGGATTGGCAAGCTGGAGGACAATGTAGAAAAATATTCCAAGATAGCACAACAGAATGAAAAAAGGCTAAACAAGTATGAAGAGGCTTTAAGAGAGCTGCAGTACAACATGAAATGTTATATCTCTTTCATAGGGCTACTAGAAGGAGAAGAGAAACAAGGAATTGAAAACCTGTTCACAAAAGTAATGATACAAAATTTCCCTAACATGATGACTGAAAACATTACTCAACTACGGGAAGCACAGAGGGTCTCAATGTCTATGAATCCAAACAGACCCACTCCAAAACACATCATCATTAAAATGACAAATTTCAAAGACAAAGAGAATTCTAAAAGTACCAAGAGAGAAACAGCAAATAACATATAAAGGAACTCCAATAATATTATCAAATGATTATTCAACAGAAACAATACAAGCCAAAAGGGAATGGCAAAAAATATTCCAAGTAGTGGGAAACAAAGGTCTACAACCTAGAATACTCTACCCAGCAAGGCTCTCATTTAAAATGGAAAAAGAAATAAGGAGTTTTACAGACAAAAGAATACTAAAAAAATATGTCTCTACCAAACCAGCATTGCAAGAAAGGCTACAAGGTCTGCTTTAAAAATATGAAGAAACAGAGAGAGACAGAGAGGAATACAGGTACAAAGGGGAAAAATAGCAGTGAATTAGTATCAATCAATAATAACCTTAAATGTAAACATATTAACTGTGCCAATCAAAAGACACATAAAGTAGCTGAATGGATAAGAAAACATGACCCACATTTATGTTGTCTTCAAGAGACCCACCTCAGAACAAAAGATTGACACAGATTGAAAGTGAAGGGATAGAAAAAATATATATCAAGCAAATGGACATTTAAAAAAATGGAATAGCAATACTTCTTTCAGACAAAATAAATTTTACAATGAAGGCTATAAAAAGAGACAAAGAAGGACATTTTATAATACTTAGGGGAACAATCAATCAAGAAGACATAACTCTGGTAAACATATATGCACCCAACATGGGCACTCCCAATTATATAAGGAAAATCTTAGAGGACTGCAAGAAGGATGTAGACAGCAACACACTCATACTAGTGGATTTTAATACCCCATTATCAACAATGGACTGATCTTCCAAACAAAAAAACACCAAGAATACTGTGGCATTGAACAACATTCTAGAGAAAATGGACCTAACTGATGTATACAGAGTCTTTTACCCCAAAGAAGAAAAATGCACATTCTTCTCAAATGCATATGGAACATTCTCAAAGATAGACCATATGGTAGATCACAAGACAACCCTCCACAAATACAGGAAAATTGAAATCATACCAAGCATCTTTTCAGATCACAATGGATTGAAACTAGAAACCAACGTCAAAAGAAAAAACCAAAAACACTCTAACTCATGGAGACTGAATAACATGCTTTTAAGTAAGGAATGGGTACACAATGAGATCAAAGATGAAATCAAAAAGTTTCTGGAAACAAATGACAATGAATAGACAACAGCTCAAATTCTATGGGACACTGCAAAGGCAGCCCTCAGAGGGAAATTCATAGCAATACAGGCCTACCTAAAAAGGACAGTAGAATCTTATACAAGCAACCTAACCATAAAGCTTCAAGAACTAGAAGAAAAACAACAAACAAAGCCCAGAGCAAGTAGAAGGAAGGAAATCATCAAGATCAGAGCAGAATTCAATAACTTGGAGACTAAAACTAAAATAGGATGACTCAATAAGTCCAGGAGCTGGTTCATTGACAACAATAAACAAAATTGACAGGCCCTTTAACCAGACTAATCAAGAAAAAAAGAGAGAGGACCCAAATAAACAAAATCAGAAATGACAAAGGAGAAATCAAAACTGTTATTTCAGAAATACAAAGGATTGTAAGAAATTATTACAAACAACTATAAGACAAGAAATATGACAACCTGGGTGAATGGAAACATTTCTGGAAATGTATAATCTACCAAGACTGACTCTAGAAGAAGCAGAAATCCTGAATAGACCAAAAACAACAAGTGAAATTGAAGAAGTAATCTAAAATCTCCCAAAGCACAAGAGCCCTAGACCAGACATCTACACAAATGAATTTTGCCAAACATTTAAAGAAGAACTAACTCCTATACTTCTCAACTTATTCCAAAAAACCCAAGAAGAGGGAAGACTCCCAAACTCTGTCTATGAGGCAAATATTATTCTAATCCCAAAATCAGGTCAAGACACAGCTAAGAAAGAAAACTACAGGCCTATATCTCTGATGAACATAGATGCTAAGATTCTCAACAAAATATTGGCAAACTGGATGAAGCAATACATTAAGAAGATCATACACCATGATCAAGTGGGTTTCATCCTAGGGATACAAGGATGGTACAACATTTGCAAATCAATAAATGGAATACACAATATAAACAAAATGAAAGATAAAAACCATATGTCATATCAATAGATGCTGATAAAACACTTCATAAGGCAACCATTTATGATAAAAACACTCAGCAAAATGGGAATAGAGGGAGCATACCTCAACATCATAAAGGCCAAATATGAGAAAACTGAAGCCAATATCATACTTAAAGGGCAAAAACTGAAAAGCTTCCCCCTAAGACCAGGAACAAGACAAGGCTGTTTACTTTCTCCACCTCTGTTCAACATTGTTTTCGAAGTTCTAGCCATAGCTATCAGAGAAGAAAAAGAAATCAAAGGTATCCAAATTGAAAAGGAGGAAGTAAAAGTGTCATTATTTGCAGATGATATGATAGTGTACATACAAAACCTGATAGGCTCCACCAAAAACTTACTTGACCTAATAAGCAAATTTAGAAAAATAGCTAGATATAAAGTCAACATTCAGAAATCAAAAGCATTTTTATATACCAATAATGAAACATCAGAAATAGAAGCTAGGAAACAAATCCCACCTACCATAGCAACAAGAAAAATAAAGTACTTAGGAATAAACTTAACCAAGGTGGTGAAAGACCTGTACTCAGAAAACTGTAGAACATTGAAGAAAGAAAGTAAGGAAGATACAAATAAATGGAAGCATATATGATGTTCATGGATGGGAAGAATTAACATCATTAAAATGTCCATACTACCAAAGCAATCTATAGATTTCATGCAATTCCAATTGAAATACCAATGACATATTTCACAGGTCTAGAAAAACTACTTCAAAATTTTATATGGAGCCAAATATGCCCATAAATAGCCACAACAATCTTGAGTAAGAACAATGTAAGAGGAACCACAATACTAGACATCAAACTATACTGCAAGGCTACTGTAATCAAAACAGTCTGGTACTGGCATAAGAATAGACATATAGATCAATAGAACAGAATAAAGAGCCCAGAAATAAACCTAGGAGTTGATGATCAATTAATATTTGACAAAGCAAGAAAGAACTTAAAATGGAGTAAAAACAGTCTCTTTGACAAGTGGTGTTGGAAAAACTGGACAAGACATGCTAAAAAATTAAACTAGACTACCAAGTTACAGCATACACCAGAATACACTCAAGATGGATAAAGGACTTAAACATAAGCAATGCCACCATAAAGGTCCTGGAGAATAATATAGGCAGTAACATTTTAGATATCCTACAGAGATATATGTTTACTGATGCTTCTCCAAGGGCAAAGGAAATCAAAGAACAAATGAACAAATGGGACTACATCAAACTGAAATGTTTCTATTCAGCTAAAGAAAACACCAGCAAAATTCAAAGGGAACCAAATGTATGGGAAAACATATTTGCCAATGATACCTCAGACAAGGGTTTGATATTCAAAATATATAAAGAATTTATGCACCTCAACATCAGTGAAACAGACTGCCAAATTAAAACATGAACAAAGGACCTGAACAGACAACTCTCTGAGGGAGACATACAAAAGTCCCAAAGACATATGAAAGAATGCTCAACATCACTAGTCATCATAGAGATGCAAATTGAAACCACAATAAGATACCACCACACACCTGTCAGAAAGACAATCATCAAAAGTCAGCAAACAAGCGTTGGCGAGAATGGGGGGGAAAGGGAACCCTGTTGCACTGTTGGTTGGAATGCAGACTGGTGCAGCCACTGTGGAAAACAGTATGGACTTTCCTTTAAAACCTAAAAATGGAACTGCCTTTTGATCCAGCAATTCCACTACTAGCATTATACCCAAAAAAACCCTGAAACACCAATTCATAAGAACCTATGTAACCCTATGTTCATAGCAGCACCATATCCAATAACCAAGAGCTAGAAACAACCTAAGTGCCCATCAGTGGATGGTTGTATCAAAAAACTTTGGTACATTTACATAATGAAATAGTACACCATAGAAAGAAAGGAACTCCTACCCTTTGCAGCAACATGGATGGAACTGGAAAGTATTACGCTTAGTGAAATATGCCAGTCAGTAAAAGACAAAAACCATATGATCTTACCCATTACAGGACACTAGTGAACAAAACAAACAAATAAGCAAAACAGTACCAGATACGTGAATACAATGAATAGACCTTTAGTGAGCAGAGGGGAGCGGGGAGGAGGAGGCAAAGAAGGTGATCAGCTTAGCCAAAGAACTAGTATGGAAGAGCCATGGACATGGATAACAAGTGGGATTGACTTTGGGGAGGAATGATTGGGTGTGGAATGGGAGAGAGGGGAGTGGAAATGGGATGGATGTAATACTACAACAATAAAATTAAATTAAAAAGAAAAAAGAAAAAGAAAACATGTGAAAAAATGATGAAAGAAGACTTCCCTACTTTGGTGAAAGGAATAAAAATACAAGTCCAGGAAGCACAGAGAGTACCAAACAAGCTAGACCCAAAAAGGACCACACCAAGAAACACCATAATTAAAATGCCAAAGATTAAAGATAAAGAGACAATCTTGAAAGCAGCAAGAGAAAAGAAGAAAGTTACCTATAAAGGGTTTCCCATGAAACTATCAGCTGATTTCTCAAAAGAAACTTTGCAGGCAAGAAGGGACTTTTAAAAAAGTGTTAAGGTAAAGAAAGAACCTTAAAAGCAGCAAGAGAAAAGAAGAGAATGGCCTACAAAGGAGTTCTAATAAGACTATCAGCTGATTCTCAAAAGAAACTTTGTAGGCAAGAAATATTCAAAGTGATGAAAAGCAAAGGACTTCAATCAAGTTTGCTCTATCCAGAGAAGCTATCATTCAGAATGGAAGGGGAGATAAAGTACTTACCGGACAAAGTAAAGCTAAAGGAGTTCATCATCACCAAGCCCTTTATTGTATGAAATGTTCAAGGGACTTATTTAAGAAAAAGAAGATCATTTCAAAAGATGGCAACAGAGTAGAGAGCAGTGCTGATGGTGTTCTCGAGTACCAGAGCAGCTAGAGGACAAGATAGGGAACGCGAGACATCTTCAGGTCCCTAAGAATTGGAGCAGTCAGCATCTGGACACAGGGGAGCACAGCCCAGAGGCAGCGGAGACCAGGAGGAGAGTAGGTGATGCAGTTCCCGAATGACCAGCAGGATGGCCAAGGTTGGCTCTGGGCAGTGGTGGCTCTGCCCAGAGGGGCGCATTTGACTGAGGCCAGCTCCGGGCTCCCTGGCGACTAGAAGTCTGAGCCGTGAAGTGTGGACAGTGAGGGCAAACACTGGAGGGAACTAGGAATTGAACTCCTGCAGGGGAGGGACTGTATGAGAGACTCTCTCTGGCAACAGGGAGAGGAAGCTCCTCACAGGGCTAGAGGCAGAGGAGAAGAGTCCTGCTGGGAGCAGGAGCAGGGGAGCAGGGAAGTACACTGGCCGGGGAGGCGAGAGGGACCAAAACGGTGCTGCTGGGCCACTAGGGAAACAGCAGTTTGAAGCCCCTGCAAGGGGGGAGGCCCAGCCCTGCACACCCACACAGGCCCCCAGGCTCCAGAAACTCCAAACTGCGAGCAGGGAACTAGTAGCAGGGGCAACTGACCTGCCCATTGCACGAGACAAAGGCCGCAGATCGCAGAGGCCGCATAAAGGACTCCTCAGAGAGCTGGTTGGCTTGGAGGACTGGCGCTCACCCCGGGGGAGCTGGGCAGTGTTGGCGGACCCCGGGCACTGTTGACGGATGGGGGCTGCCTCCTCCAGGAACTGCGGGGGCTGGGCCATTCGAGGCAGGGACCAGCGAGGTTGCAAACTACCCTGCAGGGGTCCTGGGTGCTCATCCCCGGCAGGAACCTCTGCCAGGAGTGGGAGGGGACACCCTGTGGGATCCAGAATACTGGCAGCCCTAAAACCCAGCTAGGCTACGGAAGGCCCAGTCTACCTGTGGAATGACACTCAGAATCAGCCATGACTGTGACAATCAGAGGCCCTGCCACACCAAGACCAGCTAGAGTATAGACTGCAGAGACCTGACCAAGAAAAAGAGGCACCCTCAGGAAATGGATTTCTATTAATCTCAAGCACCTGAGTTATACTAAGAGCTATATGAACTATTAATCACCAACATATCCTTTTAAAAAGTTACTTCTCATATATTCTTAACCCCCGCTATCTCAATCCACCTAAATACCCAAGACCCTCACACTACACTTGAATTAAAGTCTACTCACTCTCTGGCTACAACACATTCCCAGTCCTCAATCTAAGTATTCCTCCCATCCCCAGCCACCTAAACCCTTTCTTTATTCTTTTCTTCCTTCATTTTTCTTTTTCTTCCACCTTTTTTTTTTTTCTTCTTGACTTCCTGTTAAAGTCCACAAGTTCTGGCTTCACCTGGACCAATCAGAGATCATAAAGGGTGAACAGACACCTAAACCTTTCTTTATTAATACTGATTTCTCTTTGTCTTGTGACTTTCTCCCATTATTTTTTCCTTCTTTCTTTTCTTCCTGATAGAGCCCACTGGTCCTGGCTCCATCTGGACCAATCAGGGATTATAAAGGGTGAACAGCCATCTAAACTGCTTCTTCTTATTATTATTATAATTTTCATTTTTTTCCTTTTGTTTTTTGATTGTTTGTTTGTTTGTTTTATTTTTGTTTTATTTTTTCTGCTAAAAGCCCACAGGTCCAGAATACAACCAGACAGCCCAAATAAAGGACGCACCAAGAACAGTAATTGGAGAAAATCTGCAAGACTGCAACATTGAAATCCACAAATCTATCACAGAAAGTTGTTCAACTATGGCAAGGAAGCAAAGCACATTAACCCAAGGAAAAAAATAAAATAAAATAAAAAGCAAGCAAGAACAGACACCCAAAATGGGGAAAAAAACAATCAGTCCATCACCATAAGGGAAGGAAAAATCCCCAGAGAGACCACAAAAGGAAACAGTGGCACCTGATATATCAGATAAGGAATTCAAAAAAATGATGATAGAGAAGCTCAGTGAGCTCAGCCACATCAAAGAAAACTATAAACAATTCCAGAAGAACTACAAAAAACTCCAGGGAAGTTACAAGGAACTTACTGAGAACTACAACAGCTTGAAAAAGGACATAGAAACTATCAATAAGTGCCAGGAGGAAATGAAGAATACAATTTCTGAATTGAAGAATATAGTAGAAGGAATCAACAGTAGGCTAGAGGAAGCAGAGGACTGGATCAGCGAGTTGGAGGATAATGTAGACAAATGCTCCAAGACAGTACAAGAGAATAAAAAAAGGGTGAATAAGACTGAAGAGGGTTTAAGAGAGCTGCAGGACAACATGAAACATAACAACGTCCATATCATAGGGATACCAGAAGGAGAAGAGAAACAAGGAATGGAAAACCTGTTCAAAAAAGTCACGATAGAAAATTTCCCTAACATGATAAGTGAAAACATTAATCAAGTTCAGGAAGAACAGAGGGTCCCAATGAGGATCAACCCAAAACAGACCAACACCAAGGCACATTATTATTAAAATGGCTAATTTCAAAGACAAAGAGAGAATCCTAAAAGCATCAAGAGAGAAAAGACAAATAACATATAAAGGGGCTCCAATAAGGCTATCAAATGATTATTCAACAGAAACAATTCAAGCCAGAAGGGAATGGCAAAAAGTATTTCAAGCAATGGTAAACAAAGGCCTGCAACCAAGAATACTCTACCCAGCAAGGCTCTCATTCAAGAGAGAAGGAGAATTAAGGAGCTTCCCAGACAGAAAAAGACTAAAAGAATACATCTCTACCAAACGAGCATTGCAAGAAATGCTAAAGGGTCTGCTATAAAAATAAGTAAACAAATAAAATGAAGAAACAGAGAAAGCCAAAGAGGAATACAGACACAAAGGGAAAAAATGGCAATGAATAAGCGTCAATCAATAATAACCTTAAATGTAAATGGATTAAATGCACCAATCAAAAGACATAGGATAGCTGAATGGATAAGACAACATGACCCACATATATGCTGTCTTCAAGAGACCCACCTCAGAACAAAATATTGACACAGATTGAGAGTGAAGAGATGGAAAAATATATATCAAGCAAATGGACATGAAAAAAAAGCTGGAGTAGCAATATTGATTTCAGACAAAATAGATTTTACAATGAAGGCCATAAAAAAGGGGCAAAGATGGACATTTCCTAATACTTAAGGGAACAATCCATCAAAAATAAATAACTCTGATAAACATATACGCAACCAATGTAGGAGCTCTGAAATATAGAAGGAAAATTTTGGAAGGCTTTATAAAAGACATAGACAGCAACACATTAATAGTAGGGAATTTTAATACCCCACTATCAACAATGAACAGATCTTCCCAAAAAAAGTCCCCAGAGATGTTGTGGCATTAAACAACACTCTAGAGGAAATGGACCTAATTGATGTATACAGAGTAATTTACCTCAAAGAAGCAAAATACACATTCTTTTCAAATGCACATGTATCATTCTCCAAGATAGACCACATGGTATATCACAAGACAAGCCTCCACAACTACAGGAAAATTGAAATCATACAAAGTATCTTCTCAGATCACAATGGCTTGAAACTAGGAACCAATCTAAAGGGAAAAAAAAAAAAAACCCAGAAATTCTCTAACTCCTGGAGACTGAATAACATGTTTTTAAGCAATGAAGGGGTTAACAATGAGATCAAAGATGAAATCAAAAAGTTCCTGGAAACAAATGACAACAAACACACAACAGCCCAAAACCTATGGGATACAGCAAAGGCAGTTCTCAGGGGGAAATTTATAGCAATACAGGCCTTCCAAAAAGAAGTTACCAGAAGTTTAAAAAAACGACCTAATCACAGAGCTGCAAGAACTACAGGAGCAACAACCAACAAAGCCCAGAGCAAGTAGAAGGAAGGAAATCATCAAGATCAGAGCAGAACTAAATAACTCAGAGATTCAAACTACAATTTGAAGAATTGATAGGACCAGAAGATGGTTCTTTGAAAAAATAAACAAAATTGACAAGCCCTTATCCAGACTCATCAAGAAAAAGAGAGAGAGGACCCAAATAAACAGAATCAGAACTGAAAGAGGGGAAATCACAACTGATACCTCAGAAATACAAAAGATTGTAAGAAACTACTACAAACAACTCTACGACAGAAAATATGACAACCTGGATGAAATGGACACATTTCTGGAAAGGTATAATCTACCAAAACTGAACCCAGAAGAAGCAGAAAGCCTGAATAGGCCAATAACAACTAGTGAAATTCAAGAAGTCATCCAAAATCTCCCAAAGCACAAAAGCCCTGGACCAGATGGCTATACAGGTGAATTTTATCAAACATTTAAAGAAGAACTAACTCCTATCCTCCTCAAACTATACCAAAAAATTCAGGAAGAGGGAAGACTCCCAAACTCTTTCTATGAGGCCAATATTATTCTAATCCCCAAACCAGGGCAAGACACAACTAAGAAAGAAAGCTACAGGCCAATATCTCCGATGAACATACATGCTAAAATTCTCAACAAAATATTGGCCAATTGGATTCAGCAGTATATTACAAAGATCATACACCACGATCAAGTGGGTTTCATCCCAGGGATGCAAGGAAGGTACAACATTTGTAAATCAATCAATGTAATACATCACATCAACAAATTGAAAGATAAAAACCATATGATCATATCAATAGATGCTGAAAAAGCATTTGATAAAGTACAGCAACCATTTATGATAAAAACCCTCAGCAAAATGGGAATAGAGGGAGCATACCTCAACATCATAAAGGCCATCTATGAGAAACTTGAAGCCAACATCATACTTAACGGACAAAAACTGAGAGCTTTCCCCCTAAGATCAGGAACAAGACAAGGCTGTCCTCTCTCTCCACTTCTTTTCAACATTGTCTTAGAAGTTCTAGCTATAGCCATCAGAGAAGAAAAAGGAATCAAAGGCATCCAAATTGGAAAGAAGGAAGTCAAACTGTCTTTATTTGCAGATATGATGGTGTACATACAAAATCCGATGGGCTCCACCAAAAACTTACTCAACCTAATAAGCAAATTTAGCAAAATAGCTGGGTAGAAATTCAATATCCAGAAATCAAAAGCATTTTTGTATACCAATAATGAAACAACAGAAATAGAAGCAAAAAAAAAAAAAAAAAAAATCCCATTTACCATAGCAACAAGAAAAATAAAGTACCTAGGAATCAACTTAACTAAGGAGGTCAAAGACCTGTACTCAGAAAACCACAGAACAATGAAGAAAGAAATCAAGGAAGATACAAATAAATGGAAGCATATACCATGTTCATGAATGGGAGGAATTAACATCATTAAAATGTCCATACTACCCAAAGCAAACTACAGATTCAAAGCAATACCAATTAAAATACCAATGACAGACTTCACAGGAATAGAAAAAAATACTTCAAAAATTTATATGGAGCCAAAAACGCCCACGAATAGCCACCACAATCTTGAGAAAGAAGAACAAGGTAGGAGGAATCACAATACCGGACATTAAACAATAGTACAAGGATACTGTCATCAAAACAGCCTGGTACTGGCATAAGGATAGACATATATATCAATGGAACAGAATAGAGAGCCCAGAAATTAACCCAGGACTCTATAGTCAACTAATATTTGACAAAGGGGGAAGGAACATCCAATGGAGTAAAAACAGTCTCTTCAACAAATGGTGTTGGGAGAACTGGACAGCAACATGCAAAAAGACAACACTAGACCTCCAACTTACACCATACATCAAAATAAACTGAAAATGGATAAAGGATTTAAACATAAGCAGTCCCACCATAAAGGTCCTAGAGAAAAATATAGGCAGTAAACTGTCAGATATCCTATGCAGAAATATGTTTACTGATACTTCACCAAGGGCAAAGGAAATCAAAGAACGAATCATCAAATGTGACTATATGAAATTGAAAAGTTTCTGTTCAGCTAAAGAAAATATCAGCAAAATTCAAAGGGAACCAACTGTACGGGAAAACATAATTACCAATGATACCTCAGACAAGGGTCTGATCTCCAAAATATGTAAAGAACTAATGTGACTCAACACCAGGGAGACAGACAGCCCAATTAAAGAATGGGCAAAGGACCTGAACAGACAACTCACTGAGGAAGATATACAAAGGGCCCAGAGGCATATGAAAGAATGCTCAACATCACTAGTCATCAAAGGGTTGCAAATTAAAACCACAATAAGATACCATCTCACACCTGTCAGAATGGCAATCATCAACAAAATCAATAAACAACAAGTGTTGGCAAGGATGCGGGGCAAAGGGAACCCTCATACACTGTTGGTGGGAATGTAGGCTGGTGCAGCCACTGTGGAAAACAGTATGGGGTTTCCTTAAAAAACTAAAAATGGAACTGCCTTTTGATCCAGCAATTCCACCTCTGGGACTATACCCAAAGAACCCTGAAACACCAATTCATAAGAACCTATGTACACCTATTTTCATAGCAGCACTATTTACAATAGCCATGTGCTGGAAACAGCCTAAGTGCCCATCACTGGATGATTGGATCAAAAAACTTTGGTACATTTACACAACGGAATTCTTTATAGCAGAAAGAAAGAAGGAACTTATACCCTTTGCAACAACATGGATGGAACTGGAGAGTATTATGCTTAGTGAAATATGCCATTCAGTGAAGGACAAATATTATATGATCTCACCCATTACAGCACAATAATGAGCAAAACTAACAACAAGCAAAACAGAACCAAATATATGAATAGAGTCAATAGGCCTTCAGTGGTCAGGGGGAAAAGGGTTGGGGGGAGAGGGGAGAGAGAAGCAAGGAAGGGGAGCAGCTTAGACAAGAACCTAGTATAAAGGAACCACGGACATGGACAACAGGTGGGATTGACTTTGGGGGGAATGGGTGGATGGGATGTGGGACAGAAGGGGGCAAAATGGGGATGGATGTAATACAACAACAATAAAATTAAAAGTGTATATATATATATATATATATATAAAATAATTAAAGTATAAAAACAAAAAAAGAAAAAGAAGATGAAAACAAGGAGCATTAAAATAAGAAACTCACAACTATCAACAACAAAATAAAAAAAATAAAAACAAAAACTAAACAAACAAGCGGAATAGGATCAGAATCATAGATATGGAGATCATTGGGAGGGTTTTCAGCTGGGAGGAGTGAGGGGGAGAAATGGGGAAATGTTGCAGGGATTAGGAAACATAATTGATGGGTCCAAGATAGACAGGAAGAAGTTAAGAACATTATAGAAAAGGGTGAAATCTGGGAACTTACATGCATAACCCATGAACATGAGTTAAGGGGTTGGGTTTACAAGAGGGAATGGAGGTTCTGGGTAGAGGGGAGCAAAGAGAAAATAAATTTGGACAACTGTAATAACATAATCAATAAAATATACATAAAAATATTTTTCAAAAAGAATGAATGTATGGTCATTGCAACATTACTTACAACCGCCAACTTATTGAAGCAACCCAATTAGTCAATGAAATATTACTTGGCCATAAAGAATAACAAAATCTTATCATTTGCAGCAATATAGATAGACCTAGAGAGTATTATGTTATGTGAAATAAGTCAGCTAGAGAAAGACAAATAACATGATTTCACTTAACTGTGAAATCTAAACAATAAAAATAAACAAAGGAAACAGCATCATAGATACAGAGAATAGACTGATGGTTGTCAGAGGAGGGTGGTTAAGGGACTGGGTAAAAATATATAAAGGATTGAGAAGTACAGATTGGTACTTACAAAGCAGTCCTGGGATATAAAGTACTGCATACTATTGTAATAACTATTTATCCTGCCAGTTAAGTACTGGAAATATCAGGATATGGTAAAGCATATGGTTGTCTAAGAACTATGCCGTATACCTGAAACTAATACAAATATTTAATGTAAACTTTAACTGAAAAAAAATTTAGTTGAAAAAGCACACCACTACACATGTATCAGACTAATTAAAAAATAGTGGCAACACCAAATGCAGAGAAACTGAATAAATCATTTATTGCTGGTAGGAATGTAAAATGGTACAGCCACTTGGGAAAATAGTTTGGTGGTTTCTTATAAAACTAAACATAATTATCATAGAACCCAGCAGTTGGACTCTTAAATATTTATCTCAGAGAAATGAAGACAAGTTCTCATAAAAAGCTGTACACAAATGCTCATAGTAGCTTTATTTGTAATAACCAAAAACGGGAAACAATGCAGGTGTTCTTCAATGGTTATATATCTTTATCATGGAATACTAATTATTCAGGAATAAAATAAATGAACTGTTGACACATGCAACTTGGATGAATTTCCAGAGAGTTATACTGAATGAAAAATCTAATTCTAAAAGATCATATACTATATGATCCCATAGATACAACCCCTTGATATTGGTTGCCAGTAGAGGAGGAGGAATGGGTATGGGATATGACTGTGGGTATAACTTTCATGAAAGGGCAACATCAGGGACCTTAGTGGTGACAGAAATGTTCTGTATTTTAGAAGTAGTGGTTGATGCTGAACCCTACATATATGATAAAATTGTGCGGTACTAAATACACAAATACAAGTAGAATCACTGAAATATGGAAAAAAATTAGTAGATTATACCAATGTCAATATTTTGGTTGTGATATTATCCTACAGCTTTGCAAGATGATACTAGGGGATGAAACTGGTAAAAAGCATCAAGGTTTCTATCTATTATTTGTTCCATTTTAGCTTCCAATGATCTCAATAAAAATTTCAATAAAATAAAAGAAAAATAATTAACTCATTTTTATAAATTTAAAAATAACTGAAAGTCCACATAGATAATTCTTAAATTAGTATTAGTTAACTAAGTAGTATACACAATTTTCTGTATAATAAAGTTATAACTATTTTTCAAAATGAAAAAACTATGGTAAGATAGAAGGAATATATGTAGGCTTTCTTCTTTATTTTCAGTTATATCAAAATATGCTGATACTATATTATGAGGACTATAAAATCACTATCTATGAATATGTATATAAATACATATTTTTCTAAATGAGAGTTCATGTATTTTCAGAAACATTTTTTCCTATCAATTAATTGAGGTTTTCTTAAAAACAAACCAGGTTTCTAGCTAGCAGGCCTGACTAGAGTGAGGCCCACTGTGCTCTCTTCCTTTTCCCATCCTCCCAGGGAGAAGACTTCTCTCTTCCACACTGAAGCTTTGCCCCATCCGTCCAATTCAGCTTGCCCCTTTCTTACTAAATTCCTGCTGTGTATTCTTATTTCACCATTCAGGATGATTATAAACTTGAGGTGTTTCAAATTGCTCCATTATTCTGTTCAGTTCAGGCTGTTACAACACTCCTCACCTTTCTAAATTTAATTTATCTTCCCTAGGAAATTAAAGGCTTTTACATTTGAAAACAATTGTTAGGCTGGGTCAGTCCCAACCCAAACTCTCCCATATTATCCTTGCCCAGCAGATATTTGCATCTAAACATGGGCCTTTATGTTTGTTCTAGTTTAATTTCACTACCAGCTTTTTAAAATCACCCTGGGAAGTCATCTCTGTCAGCCTTGGCCTTTGGCCATTCTCCATAGAATATTTTGTCATATACCATGGTGTCGGATCACTCCCAACCACCCTGCTAACTCTGGTTTAGGTCATCCTGTGAGGTCTGATGTTCATTCATGTACCAATTCACTCAACTACACTATCAGCCTGTTCATGTTATTCCTTATGGCTATCAATTTAGAGCAATTCACCAAGTTAATTGAATGTTTACTGTATGCCATCCCCTGGCCAGGGGCAAGCCAGGTCCAAATATCAGTAAGACACACCTCTTAGACTCAAGGTACATGAACTATTCCATAGAATATCAACACATCTGTAAAAAAAAGACAAAAACAAGCCCATTCAGTACCTAAATAGATAAAAATAAATGGATGGTGTTGGCTAACAATGAGTGACTATAGCTTCTTCTCCAATGACAGCGCTAGCCCTACTCCATTTCTCCAGCTTCCTGAGTAAAGTGGTGAACATATGCAGACACCAAATTGCCTCTCTTTGTGATAGCACCCACTTAAGAACACTGCCAAAAAAATCACCTAAAAGAAGCTAAAATCCTATGTAACTTCCTTTTAATTCCTTGTTAATAATATATGAGGTGAGGAATCTCTTGCAACAGCAAACTTAATAAAAATCTAACTTTTGTTATGCACACCCCTAATGGGTATCTACAGGTGGGTACAGACAGTTACTAGCATCTAAAATAGTACTTAACACTTAATAAGTGCTCAATAAATAAGTAATGAGGGAGAAAAGGAAGGAAAGACTGGTACTGTTAATGACTGGAGAAAAAAGTTAACTTCGTGTTTTGGAGAACCTGTTTTTCTTAATGTTTTGCCAAATCATTCCAACTACCAGTGGCTTTTATTTTTATAACATAATTTTTCCAAAAAATAGCATCAAATTCATCTTTAGGTGTTCTATAGAATTTAGGTTGTTGTGACCTAATGAATCTCCACCTGGGTGATTTTACTTCCCTTCCAGCCCCCACAGCAGGCATTTGGAAACATGGAGATGTTTTTGGTGCTCATAACTGGGAAGAGGGGCCACAGGTAGTGCTAAATGTCCTAATAGACATAGAATGGGCCCCCACAACAACACAAAAATTATCCATCCCCATATGTCAATGCTGTTGACATGGAGAAATCCTGTTAATATAAGGTTCTACCTTCTGGCTGCATATTAGAGTCACCCAGTAAACTTGGAAAACATTACAATGTTACCCTACCCACAGAGGTTCTGCAGTTAACTGATCTAGGATGCAGCCTGCAAGACTTTCCACAGGACTTAAAAATGCAGCCTAGGTTAAGATGCTCTTTCGGGAAACTGCCCTCTGTGATCTTCTGGGCCCTTTCCATTCTGGCTTTTCTAGGGAACTCTTTCAGTGGCTGCTGGAACATGACCATCAGGCCCCTCATCTTCCAGCTTCCTGTCCCTTATACCTCAGGACCCACAGTATCTCTAAATGCTACTGATAAGATACTTCCTCCAAGTATCTGTTCACACTCTATTATGATCTCTAAGCAGGGGACTCATCCTTTTCTGACAGTTCTTTCTCTAAATCTGGCAAGATATGCTATTGTCTTTCCACCTTGCTCTAAGTATAATGTGTAACTCAGACCAGCTGCATTAAACTCACCAGGAAACCTCTTCAAAAAGTTGACCTTTGGACTTGCTCTGGCTTCCCTGGGGAATTCATACCTTAAAATGTAAAATGTTTTTTTTGTTTGTTTTTTTTTTTTTACTTTGGGGACATATTATCTTAGGACTATTCTTACAGTCATAACAGTGACAGCTATTCTTGTTTCCACATTTTACCTTCTGCCCTGGTTGTGTGACATTTATCCCATTGTCTAAAGATTTCCTTTTTATACCTGAGCTCAGTTAAGTGTTCTGGGCAATGAGGGTTTGGATACAAACCTTGCTATGAAGAAGAAAAGAAGAAGAAAGAAGAAGAAAGAAGAAGAAAGAAGAAGAAAGA
>PVIW01010603.1:0-43166 GCA_004026585.1 Noctilio leporinus
GATTGACAACATAAGACTTGCTTTGAACTTTGCCTGTGTCCCAGGTCAAGGATTTCTTCGGATTGACAACATAAGACTTGCTTTGGACTTTGCCTATGTCCCAGGTCAAGGATTTCTTCGGATTGACAACATAGACTTGCTTTGGACTTTGCCTGTGTCCCAGGTCAAGGATTTCTTCGGATTGACAACATAAGACTTGCTTTGAACTTTGCCTGTGTCCCAGGTCAAGGATTTCTTCGGATTGACAACATAAGACTTGCTTTGGACTTTGCCTATGTCCCAGGTTAAGGATTTCTTCGGATTGACAACATCAACTTGCTTTGGACTTTGCCTGTGTCCCAGGTCAAGGATTTCTTCGGATTGACAACATAAGACTTGCTTTGGACTTTGTTTATATCCCAGGTCAAGGATTTCTTCAGATTGACAACATAAGACTTGCTTTGGACTTTGCCTATGTCCCAGGTCAGGGATTTCTTCAGATTGACAACATAGACTTGCTTTGAACTCTGCCTGTGTCACAGGTCAGGGATTTCTTCGGATTGACAACGTAAAACTTGCTTTGAACTCTTCCTGTGTTCCAGGCAAGAATTTCTTTGGATTGACAACATAGACTTTTTTTGAACTCTGCCTATGATCCAGGTCAAGGATGTGTTTGGGTTGACAACTTAGACTTTGAATTCTGCCTTTGCCCCAGGTCTAGAATGTGTTCCACAAGTCCTTTGGCACAGAAAAAAACAGGACTGGATGTTAGCCTCCAAATCTCTTCAGATGACTTCTGCTTTTGACTGGTAGGGTTGGTGCAGTGGGATGGGAGGAGGGTTAAGGATCTCTTGATTTTATCAGGGTGTTTTCTCCTAGCCAGATTGTGCCAGCATAATCAGTAAAGTAAGAGTTGCATTGGGTACAATGAGTTTGCTCATCCAAATTGCTATTCTCTGCAGCCTGGCTTTCTGAGCAGTTGGTGAATAAGAGTTACCCTCCTACTTATCTTTTAAAGGAAAGCAAGGGAGTTGAATTTTTAAAGTAAGCTAGATGATTTATTCTGTTTATTCCTTAAATGTATTTGTTATAGGAATTCTATAATCCATATGGGTTGTTGTCAAATTCATAAATTCAGTTACTGTTCAATTTGTAATTTTTTATTTCCACAGATAAATAAGCACTAGCATTTCATCTGAAAGGAAACTGATATGTATTAAAATTAATCAGTTAATAGTCATAATGTGCCAAGGATAGCTGTGGAGGAGCTTAGAATGAAGGAAACTAAGCCAGTTCAATCTTAGAACACCACTGAGGGGATGAGTTTTGAATCTGGACTGAACTCCCAAATATATGCCATTTAGAAATACTGTTTTCCAGAAGAGCTTGAAAAGCATTAACAGGGCAGAAAGAGAGAAGAGCTTCAGCTTTCCACTTGTCAAACAGCCATCCTTTCTGAGAAATTAAAATGAACCCACATTTTAAGGGAAATATTTGAACTACGAAATTTAACCTTGCCAGCCAAAGCACACACCTAAATCCAGGAGTCTAATTATTGGCTGAGAAATGGCTTTTTTTTTTTTTTTTAATGGAAAATCTCTTTTACTCTTGAAAATTAACTAAATGAAAATACATCAAGAATACTTCAGACTTTTCTAGCTTCCTTTGTGCCCTTTTATCTGATTTTTCTGGATCCAGAAAAATCAGCTAGCTCCTCCCCATTTGATGCTTAGCTCATCTCCTCCACAAAGGAGCCCTCCCTGGCCAGCAGTCTATAGTATTCCTCTTACCTGGGAGGAAAATAAAAATCCTTGGCTTATTGTTTTTATTTAATCATAGCACTTGGCACTGTTTAAGATTGTGTTGTTAATTTATGTGTTCATTTATCTTCCCCACTAGGTTTTAAGTTTACAAGCTTGTCAGTCTCATTCACACTGCACATATATATACAATATAAGAACAGTTCCTGAAACAGAGCAGGCAGTCAGCAAAGATTTTTTGAATTAACATAGGAATGAATAACAGACTTCATTAACACCTGGGAATTAATGACAATATTTGGACCACGGGCAGATATTAGGAAGAGAATGGAAAAATAAACCATCATATTTCTGGCACCCTTCTTTAATTCAAAAGGCAAGGTAATGATTAAAGGCACCTTGCCTTTACACCTATAGTAGATGTCATCCAAACTAAAATAAATAAATAAGGTCAAGCCCTACCACAAATTTGATAGTTCATATTCCCTATAAATAACACTGAGTTTGTCATAGACTCCCCTGTTTGTTTAGAATCTAGTCTTTTGAGAAGAAGACTCTACCTGGAGTGTTTCACTTCCCTCTAATAGAGCAAAATTAGTTGATGGAATGTTAAAGACATGATTTGATTTTATTTTTCAAGACAAAAAAAGCCTTCAAAAACTAAGTCAATATTCTGAATTAAGAAGGGGTTTTTTTTTGTTTGTTTGTTTTTATCTAATGTACACTTTCAATAGACATTGCTCAAAGTGTGTCCCTCAATCCATAGGAGACCGGAGCTTTTTATAAAGATTTGCAGACAAGGTTCCATGGACACACATTTTGGGGAAATACTAAGTTATACAAAGTTGCATAGATTTTTTAAATCTCAGAACATTTTGTATGTCCTTTGATAAGTTAATAGGAGCCACAAACACCCAAATGTTACTACTCAAAGATACTTATAGGTTAATTTGTTTAATTTTAGGTACAATCCAATTATCTCCAGTTCTTTGGGAACATAAACTTAGGAAATGATACCTCAGTCACACTCTGGCTGTTGCAATGCCCTTATATTTTGTATGTATCTCTACTCAATCATACTCTAACATCCTCTTTCATTTACCCTTCTCACTACATAAGATCCCTGGAGAACAAAATGTCATTTATCTGATCCTAGCAAAATGACATTACCATTACCAAGTGGGAATTTAAAAAATGGGTGTGAATAAATGGTTGCATTTGTAAGAATACATTCAACAAGAAGACACATATATGATTAAAGTAATTTTCATTTCCAAAAATAGGATCACCTTTTTATATGGAGGAAGTACTTTGTATGGTACTTGGTATCCCTACTGTAGTATTTTGAAAGTATCAGAAAGCCCTAAAGGCAGCCAGTGATCTAGAAATTCAATTTGCCATTAGTGGTCCCTGGGCCATCAGTCAGCCTGGAGTTACAGGGCCTCTTAGGCCCATTAACAGGCTTTCTAAACCTTGGCAGTTCTTTCACTGCACATCAGTATTTTGCTTAACTTAAATTTTAGAAAGGCAGCTATTTCTACCTTAAAACTAAAAAGGAACAAACTGCCCCCTTTGTCTAAGGAGTTGGGGGATCCTGTGTTTTTCAGTTGTTCCTTATTCAGATTTGACTTCAAAATTAGTACCTGCTTATTATAGATTTTTTTGAGACTACTAAAAACAACAGAGGGAGGAAAGTAGTCTATAATCCTAACAGATATTCAGTTTAACAATAGGAATAACTCTTTAGCACTTTTTCTAATATTCACATCACTTCATATTAGCACAAGGTATACATTTTACTGTCTCTGAGTTTGTGATTTAAATACATTATTTTGTGAATTTTTGTTTGCTTTCCTTAGCAAACAAGCTAGAGGTTTAATTTTGTTTTAAATAATTAATTATTAGACTTGCTCAAATCTGTTCTGTTTACTGATTTGTAAAATTTTGCTTTTAAGTTTATGATTTATTTTCCTTAAGTTCTCAGATATCTGTTTGTGTGTGTGTATGCTTTTACTAATGCCTTAAGTTAAATGCTAAATTTGGTTTTAATTGGGATTGGAGAAGAACAAAGTACTTAATGCCATAAATTTGCCTGTAACTATAACTGCTGTATCTATAGAAATTTTATTTTAATGAAGTTTATTTTCCTACTGTAAAAATAATGCATATGCAATGCAAAGTTATGAAAATAGGAACAGAAAGAAATGAAGGGTATTTCTACCACTCAGAACCCTCTATTTTGTTCATCTTTCCTAATGTGGTTGTGATTATTTAGCTACACCAAATTATATAAACTTTTAAAAAATGTGTACACTTTCATACCCATACTTAACTGAAGATTAACATACCACAAAATCCCATCACCAGTCTATATACAATGTTCATGTTCTGATGTAGTTATTAAGCATAGCTAAAGAACATTTACAGAAAAAGATGATGTAAAGATAAACTTTTCTCTCTTGATTGTTATTTGTTATTTTTAATTTTTAAAGAACTGTCAGTTCAAGTATTAATTACAAAAGATAATATACACTGAAATTCACCTAAGTAGATAAAATTAATATAGTTGTCCTTTATATGTCCTTATCTTGCATTTAGGATTCATTGCATTTTTGTGTTAGAGTCCCATAAATATTTCAAATGTTTACATTCTGTTTTGAACTCTAAATAAAGTTTATTTTATAGTTACTTATGAGTTTGCTTCCATTGCTCATCACTAATCCTTTTATTTCATGACTCCCCATGGTTGAACTGTTTAATTTTCTTTATAATTGGCTGGAGTATTTTTCAAGCTGTTTTCTCAGGAAAAGTATGTGCATGGCATATTTGTGAGAAATTATATATCTGAGAATATCTTTTTGCTGCTTTCACTAATGAGGAACACTTTGGCTAAGTCTAGAATTTCTGGGTCACAAACATTTTTTTCCTAAAAGTAATAAGACACTGCTTCATTGTCTTTTGGCATTTAATATTGCAAAGAATCTGATGTCAACTTCTCCTTCTTTGGGGTTAAACTACTTTTTCTGTCAGGATGCATGGTAATTTCTTTGCTTTATCCTTGGGATTCACATAAAATTGCCAGTATACATCTAATTATTGGTTTTTCTTTTGTTATTTTCCCTGGAACATAATAAGCATTCCATATGTAGGGTATATCTTTATATAGTTGAGAAAGTCAGTTTTGTTTTTATTATTTTCTTATGGTATGCTGAGTTGATTCAGTTGCTTTTAATCTAGTTTTTAATCCTTTGGGAACAATTGTCTGTATATTAGAACTACATCCTCTGTCCAACCTTTTGGTATCTATCTCATTGCTCATATATCTAACCCTTTCCCCTGCATTTTTGAAGAACTTCTCAAGTTTGCCTTTTCCATCACTCATCCTACTTTCTCCAGTTTGAATTTTTTCTTTACTACATTTAATGCATTTTTCTAGTTTTCTTACATTTCTTCCTTCTTCAGTGAGTTCCCTTTATCTTTTGACCTATAGTCTCATTCAGCAACATTTTATTTCTTTTGTCTAAATGTTTTTATTTGAAACAAGTAAGTGCACCAAGCAGGTACTTATTTTTCCCACAATAGGGGCAAAGATTTGGCATGACAGTTCCACTATGTGAACACCCTCCTACTCACTGTGGTCGGGGTAACTTTAGTCAATCTTTTTTTTTAAAGATTTTATTTATTTGTTTTTTAGAAAAGGGAAGGGAGGGAGAGAGGAAGTGAAACATCGATGTGAGTGAGAAACATTATTTGGCTGTTTCTCACATACCCACATCCAGGAACCTGGCCCACAACCCAGGTGTATGCTGTGACTGGGAATAGAATCAGCCAATTTTCAATTCATAGGCCAGCACTCAATCCACTGAGCCACACCAGTCAAAGCTATTCTTATACAAAATATTAACCTCAAAGTACAGACAGCAAACAAAAGGAATTGGCCTTAATTTCTTGGGTGAGTCAGTATGTTCTATAAATGCCAAAAGGTGGTAAAAGCACAAATACAACCAACTCTTTTAAAAAACTAAACAGTTCAAAGCAGAATTTTCCACCCACCCTATCTTCTATAATATAAAGTAGTGCTGGGGTCTGACACCCAGATTTGGTTTTTATCCGACCCATTTCATTTATAAAGTGTTCCCTCATACGACTTTCATCATTAGGGTTATGGATAACAGCCCATTCACTTTGAAGAGAAGTATATCTACTTCCTCCTCCTCTTGCATTCATGCTCATGTTCCTTGGAGCAGCTGCTATCTGAGGGTCTTTTAAACAGAGCTAGCATGATGTTTGGCTTCTTCTAAAAACTTGTCCAAACTAAAGGAATCTTCCTCAAACTGATCTGGTCCTTTTAGACCTCCTTGCCTGCAACCTGAACCAGAAAACTCCTCATTGGGAACAAATCTGTTGATCTTTATTCTGGATTCTAGGTCATCAACAGACATGTCCTTGTCTAGATTTTTACTGGGCCTGGAAATATTCTGGGGTATATCTTTACCATCTCTCCAGGATTCATCATAAACATTGTAAATTTCATCTTTACCTGCAAAACTATTATCTATATTCTTTGCTTGGCTGAACAGCCTTTGGTCATACCAAACTTCATTGGAAGTCCAATGACTGGGCACATCAATAGCAATGAGCTCACTTATGGCTCAATTTTCATTTTTCTGCAGTTTCCATCTGTTATCAGGAGCTAACCTTTCTCTTTTTGCCTGTCATGCCAGATTTTATCCCTTTCATGTGCCTCTCATCCTTTTTTTTTTTTTTTTTTTTCCCCACATGGGTTTTGATCCCAGCTCTTCTCTCCCTGACCTCCTGGGGCCATTTCTTTAAGGTTCTCAAGTTTCTCCTTTTCTTTTTGAGCCATCTTTCTTACTACTTGAGCACATTTCCGCAGTTTCACGAGACTTCTGATCAGCAATGTAGAGGGCTTCAGCCAGCTTGGCAGAATTTTCATTTATGTGAACTGTCTGCAGTCCCCATCCATCAGCAGCCAGACATTTGTCTAATAGAATTGTATAACCCTTTGCATTTTTTCCAGTTTGATATATAAGGAGGAATTTTCCACTCTTGTTGTTCCTTCACAGTCATCTTTCAGCTAGGAGAATGCATGACAGGTGTAGTAGGAGAAGGTGGTCCCCAGGGAAATTTCTTATTAATCTTGAATGCTCCATAGGATCTTTCTGCATTTCCACCATCTGAATAACCCTCCGTTTTGCTGCAGAGTTGAAAGCCATTTCTTGTTGTTGAGATGGTAAGGACTGGATATACTAAGCAGGAGCCAGTTTATCAGCTACTTGAACAGGCATGGCCACAGCTACTTTCTATAATACAGATTCTTCTATGGCCACCCTTGCCTTTTCTGTTATGTCTTTAATAGCTTCTTCATCAGGTCTTTGCAGGTCATCTGCATTCATGAATTTCTTGGGAAATTCATGTACTTGCTATAAATGACCTTGTCTTTTGACTGTCCTTGTTCAGCAATTGTATTATATTTAATTTTTACTTCAGCATCCACCTAAATAGCTAGTACATTTGACATTGTTTTCTTTCATCTTACATCCAGTGGATACTAGGCCACATGTTCTCTGGAAAAGCACTTCTGTCTCCAAAATCCTTTAATAACTGAGGTGTCCAGCCTTTCCAGTACCTGTATGGAGGAGGTTCTCTTTGAGAGAACAGTGAGGTCTGTCATAATCTCTGGGATCTTTTCTTTTCTTCAGCATCAAGCTGGTCTTGAGATTGATGAGTAGGTATAGGCAAAAAGCTTCTGAGCACCATCTTCTTCCACTTGCTTCTAGTGTGAACAACCTCAACAATATTTTAAATGTATTCTATTGTTATATTCTTTCCTTCCAGCCTTCATTTCAGAGTCTGCTTTAGCTGCGTACTTTTTGTTACTTTCTTTCACTCAATAGAAAGCACAAAGCAAACTTATCAAAAATATTCATTTTTCCCTGACAGGTATAGCTCACTTGATTGGGTGTCATCTTGCAAAGCAAAAGGTCATGGTTCAATTCCCCAGGACACATGTCTGGGTTGCTGGTTCAGTCCTCAGTCAGGGCACATACAAGAGGTAACCAATTGATGATTTCTTACATCAATGCTAGTCTCCCTCTCTTGCTCCCTCTCTCCCCCTCTCTCTAAAAATAAATAAAATATTTTTTAAATATTCACTTTCCTGTAGAAAATATACTTTTGAAATAAACATATTTTTTCATCCTTTACCTCATAAATACTACATTCCCCATTTATGTTGCAGTCTTTTCAGAAACATTATATTGGGTTTCTTTGTTCATTATTGAACAAAGGGCAGCCTATCCAAGCTGGTGGTTTCCCTAAAATAGGGTGTGTAAATTCTCTTTCCTTCCTTCACCATCTATTCTAATGCTTTGATTCCTCCTCTCAGCAGGAGGCTAGTTGATAGAAATTCATATACCCCATATTAAAAGAACTAGGGAGGAAACTGGTGCCATGGATAGTCCTCTGCAGAAAAACTTCAAATTTTTCCATGTGAACATTTTATAAATTGACCTGACTGCCACTCCAGGAACAGAGAGTGTGCATCCAGTCCTTCATGTGCATTCCTGTCACATCAGAGAAATGCCTTAATGTAGGGCCTACTTTTCCCTCAGTGTGACTTATCCTGGGCTTCCTAGTAATACTCAATTCATCAATAGCTATGAAAGTAAGCCAAATGGAACCCCCTACAAGTTATCCTAACCCCCAACTCAATTCTTGTCACTTTCTTAGGAAGTGAAATTGAAAATTGGTTTTAGTATACTTCTTTAATATGATCTCATCTGCACTGTATATAGTGGAAATTCTTCAGAGTTTGCAGCATTAAAATGGAACTCCTGGCCTCCAACACTCCATATTTTTAAAATTTCCAGTCATTTTCATTGGGATTGTGAAAGTAAAGAGGTTTATCTAAATATTAATGCTGATCTTACTCCAAATTCTCTTTTTTTTTCTCTCACTTTTATTTTTTGATAAATTTATGTTCCTATGGATACTGCCTTTACATAGGCATATCTTATTTTAAGGAAATTCAATTTATATTTTTAAAAATCTTAGCTTGTTGAACATAAGAGATGGTCAAAAAGGTAACTTTAGTGGGTGGGGAGGGGGACAGAGGGGAGCAAAAAGGGGATGGATGTAATACAACAACAATAAAATTTTTTTAAAGTTAAGTTTAATAAATTCATGATAACAAATACAAATTATAGAAAGATGACATCCAAATAATTATTTGCATTACAAATACATTATCATCATATATCTATTTATAATTTGTGCTCAAATTTTCATGACCAAATCTAGGATTTAAGATGCAATGCACCTATATGGACAGCAAAAGCATTCAACTAATTTGTTTTTATTTACTTACTTCTTAAGACTTAATTTTATAGTGCATAAAATGGGAAAAGATGTAGCTAGAATGCTAGAATAGCCTTCTGTTGGCTTTATCACTAATTAACCATATAGCTAGTGCAAACCACTTAAACTCTTTGTCTGCTGTTTAACCTTTCAGCCAAAATTAGAAAATCAGCACTTGCTAACCACAGAACAGTACAGCACCATTTAAAGGATTAAGAAAATGGTGTATATATAACAGAGCTTTGGAAAGAAAATGAATGTATAAAAATACTGAATAATATATAAATCAGTGTAGGATGCAAAGCTGGAAGCTTAAAAATACTGTCAAAACCACATCTAAAATAGTCCTTTTACATCCTTATGGAATCTATTGAGCAATGCAATTATAAAACACTTGATATTACTAAGGGAAGAGGTTCAGACCCACTGCTTAAAATAATACTTCCTGGAAAATTAATTAGGACTAGAAGAAGAGGGTCACCCTATACAATAGAAATCACATTACTAATCATGGGGCTTCATAAACTGAATGGAGAAAACTGGATATTCAAACATTCAATATTAAAGATATAAAAGAAAAACACCTACAATACAAAATATAAAGGAAAATATTTGGTAAATATGCATATACAAAATTTACCAAATATTATACATATATTCACGGTGAATAATATGAGAACTATGAGGTAAAACCAATTCCTTTGTATCATCATTTTGAGATACTATGTATGTTAAAAAGCTGGATTCTACCCAAAAGTGTCAGGAAAAAAAAGATGATTAGGTAAGATGTCTTTTAGTTTCTCCAAGAGAAAGAATCTATTCTATAATTCCAGTAATTACTAATTAACTAGACCACCCAATACATTAGATCATCTTTTTTATTTCAAAGTATGTTATTTACTTCCACAAGTACATCAACAGCTGAGATCACAAAATGGATACTTGATATGGGAAGGCTCCTTTATCAAAACCAAAGTAATATAGAACAACCCAGTTGCACAGTACTTGCTAAACTCAATGCTCTATACGGAAGGTACAACATTCAATAAGTCAAACCCTTCAGCTGTAAGGATTGTACAGTCAAGTAAGGGAGATTAGACTACATGCTTCAAATTACTGCAAAACGATATGGACATCAAAATTACAATTAAGATAGAACAACCATTACTCCAAACCATCAGAAATCAAGTTGAATGGAAGTCTGACAACTACAGAATTAAAGAAACCACATCCATTCAGTCTGGCAGGAGAGAGAGAGATGTGAAATGGGTTTCTCCCATACCCATAAGTGGTGGATAAAAATTCAAGAGGGAGATCTCAGAAGCAGAGTCCCAGCCCCACAACAGTCCCTTAGCCTAGGATTCCAGTGCCAGAAAGATAATTTCCCACAACTTCTGGCTGCAAAAACCAGTGGGGACTGAGTTGGTAGAAGAAACTGCTGGAGTTCAAGCAGTTCCTCTTAAAGAACCCACACACAGGCTTACTCAGACTCACTCCCTCTGAACTCCAGCACTGGGTAGCAGCTTAAAAGACACCAATAGCATACAGGGAGAAACTGAAGTGTCTGGCATCAAGGCAAGAGCTGGGTGACAGCTTTCTCCCTGACAGAAAGGCAGAGGCCATTTTCCCTTTTCCGAACCTCACAGAGCCAGAGACTGGTGCCATATCTGACACTCCATCAACCTGGCTAATACCGTTTGCTCCACCCTGCAGAACCCCAGAGACCCAAACTGCTTTTCAAGGCAGCTGGTCTTGGCTCATGCTTCACAACTTCCTAAATCCTCTCAAGAAGCAACAGCTGGCCTTGGTGAGCCCTCAGCCCACATACCACTTGCTAAGTGGCCCCAGTCCTGGCACTAGCTACAGCCAGCCTAGATTCACAGCTTGGCCTCGGGAATCTCCTAGCCCAGCACAGGTAAAAGCCATCTCAGATTGCTTTATAGCTCAGGCAGGGTGGCCCCAGGCAAAATACAGGTGGAAGCTTACCTTGGCCTGTACCACCCTGGAAACCCCAGACCCTGCACACCCAGTGGACAGTTACAGACCATGTTGAAACACCACTACCCCATCCTTATACAGCTGATCCTCCATGGAGAGCAGAGAGTGATGGTCAGTGGTCATAGTTAGCCCTTGCAGCTGACTGGCCTGGGTAAATCCCTTCTATTAACCTGCCAACAGCAATCAAGTCTCAACTACAAAAGGAAGGTGTACTCGATCCACACAAAGGGCGCACCTTGAGTGCCCAGCTTGGGTGACAGGGGATCTTAGGCAAAGACCTGAGTTCTGGGAATCCCAGTATAATTTTTTTCAAACCCCATTAAATTTGCTGCCTCCTCAGTAACTGTTGATGATAGTAACCACCTGCACCCTTCTAAGATATCTCAGCCTACTGGTCAGGCCTGTGCCCTTCAAAGATATCTTAGCCTGTTGTCAGAGGCCTGTGTCCTTTAAGGATATCGTGGCCCACCTGTGAGAACCTGGTAACTCCCCTCTTGTAGTAAGCCCCTCCTTTCTCAGAGCCAACTCCCCCAAAGCCATCAACAGAGTTTCTTCAACTCCCTGCCCCCTAACCCCTTTTAAAACCTCTGCTTTTCATTTGTTAGCTGCTGAAATCTTCCTGCCTTCCTGATCTCAGCCTGCTTATGCAGCTGGCCAAATAAATCTTTTAAACTCATGGCCTGTTACCTTGTCATTTCTCCTCTCACTCTCACAGGACCTAATAGGGGAGGCTGGTACCACTGGACCCAACAGGACACCTACAACATTAGGCCATACTACCAACAGGGAGTCATAGCCCCTCTACCTAATACACAGAAACAAACACAGGGAAGCTGCCAAAATGTGGCCCAAATGAAAGAACAGATCAAAACTCCAGAAAAAGAACTAAACAAAAGGGGGATGAGCAATCTATCAGATGCAGACTGCAAAACAGTGGCTATAAGGATGCTCAAGGAACTTAGAAAGGACCTCAACCACATTAAAAAACCATCCAGTCAGAAATGAAGGATACACTAATTGAAATAACAATTTACAAGGAAACAACAGTAAAATGAATGAAGCCAAGAATTGTCAATGATTTGGAACATAAGGAGCAAAACACAACCAATCAGAACAACAAGAAGAAAAACTAAATGAAAAAAATATGAGGAAAGTGTAAGCAGTCTCTGGGACAACTTCAAGAATTCCAACATTCACATCATAGGGATGTCTGAAGGAGAAGAGAAAACAAGAAATTGGAAATTTGTTTGAAAAAATAATGAAAGAAACGTCCCCAATTTGGTGAAGGAAATAGACATGCAAGTTCAAGAAGCACAGATAGTCCAAAACAAGATGAATGCAAAGAGGCCCACTCCAAGACACGTCATAATTAAAATGCCAAAGGTTAAAGAGAGAATCTTAAAAGCAGCAAAAGAAAAGTAGTTGCCTATGGAGTAACTCCCATAAAGAAAATTTGCAGGCTAGGAGCAAATGGCAAGATATATTCAAAGTCATGAAAAGCAGGGACCTACAGCCAAGATTGCTCTACTCAGCAGTTATCATTTAGAATCAAAGGGCAGATAAAGAGCTTCCCAGACAAGAAAAAACTAAAGCAGTTCATCATCACAAAATCATTATTATATGAAATGTTAAAGGGACTTATTTAAGAAAAAGATCAAAACTATGAACAATAAAATGACAATAAATACATATCTATCAACAATCGAATCTAAAAAACAAACTAAGCAAAGAAGAACAGAGACAGAATCATGGATATGGAAAATGTTCTGATAGTTGCCAGATGGGAGGGGCATGTAGGGGAATGGTTGAAGAGGTAAGGGTGATTAAGAAGTACAGATAAGGCCCTGGCTGGTAGCACAATGGATAAGGTGCTGGCCTGCTGGTTCGATTCCCCAGCCAGGGCACATAACCAGGTTGCAAGCCAGGTCTCCAGCCAGGTCTGTAGCTGGAGGCAGGTGAAAGGCAACCATACATTGATGTTTCTTTCCCTCTCTCCCTTCCTCTCCCTCTGGAAATAATAAATTAACTCTTTAAAAAAATAAAAACAGAGTATGGTACCTCCAAATAATTATAATGCATTAGAGATAAAGCTAAAAAGCCATCTGGAAAAACTCGATGATATTTCTATTTTTTAATTTTTTATTGTTATTCTATTACAGTTGTCATCCTAGTTTTCCCCCTTTGCCCTCCTCTACCCAGCCCACACCCCACTCCCACAGTCAATCCCCACACTGTTGTCCATGTCCACGGGTCATTCATACATGTTCTTTAACCAGTCCCTTCCCCTTCTTTCCACCATTATCCCCTTCCCCGCTCTCCTCTGGTTGCTATCAGTGTATTCCATGTTTTCATGCCTCTGGTTCTATTTTGTTCATTAGTTTATTTCTGTTCATTAGGTTCCTCTTGTAGGTGAGATCATCTACTCAGGAGACATCACTGAGCATCTGCAATGTGTCAGGCTCTGTGCTAAGCTCTGAGACTTCAAAAATTAATGAAAAAGGCTTACGCTAATTAAGTCATTTTTTAAATGGGTCAGGAAATGTGCTAAGTGCACTATATCATTCACTCTTCACAACACATCTATAAAATAGTAATTTTGTAATCCCTGTTTTACAGAACTCAAAGTTTAGTAGATTAGGTAATTTGCCCTTAGTCTCAAGGTAAGAGAATACAATGGCTGAGACTAGAACTCAAGTTGCCTAGCTTCAGAGGCCACAAGTTAACCATTATTTCCTGAACTTCCACAAAATTCCCACCACACTCCAGGTTCGTGGTGGACAAAGAGATGAGTAATAGGGCTATTATAACAGGGGGTTGAAAATGCCCAGGAGGAGGGAAATGTTGAATGAATCACCTGGAGCATCAGAGTGGAGATGAGTTCTGAAATGGGTCTTCAAGACTGAGAGATGGAGGAGAACTGCACAATGTGGAAGGACATTCTATGCAGAGGGAATAGCATGAACAAAGTTACACCGGCATGGTAATGTATGATCCATGGGTTTCTGTAAGTCAATCTGTGTGGCTGAGGTCTGAGTGAGAAAGGGAGGGCAGAGGAAATAAGATTAGTAAGGTTCAAGAACCAAAATATAGGTGGCCCCTGGCCATGCAAAATTAGGTCAGAGGATTCTAAACATTTTAGAAAGTTAACCCTGTAGTAGAGTCAAGAAGAGAATCAGATTTAAGGAAGGGATGACAATGTAGTGGCTACTCTCTAGATAAAAGATATGAACTAGGAGAGCAGCAGTAGTAGCCTTGTAAAGGGGACTGACAAAAGGGAGATTTCAGAGGGAGATGAGAAAGGACTTAAGTCAACTGATTGGTGATAGAGAGAGAGTAATGGTGGTTCTCTTACTTGTTTAAACATAAGGAGAAATATATAATTTAGTGAGTTGACATTTAGATGTAACTCAAATATGCCAGTGTGAACTGGTCTCAGCATGGTAGTATATTCAAAGAAAAGGCCAGGCAATTTAATACCAATTGAAAAGTCCATCTCATCTTAGACATCTGAAGAAACTCTAAAGGTGATCCAATTTATGCTCTACATCTACATCTCCCCCCCCCAAATGCCTCCCCCTCCCTTTTTTTGTTCTCTTAAGTCCCACTTTTCCTCACCATCAGTTCAGTCTATGGTATCTCCTTCCCTCTCTTTCCCTCTCTCCCTCCTCCCTCCATCTTCCTCCAGCCATTCTCCCTTTTCCACATCTGCCAAAGCCTGAAAAATCTGACTGAAAATTTCAGAGGAATCCTTAGAGGATGGAGAAGGGGGGAAATTAGAATGAGCAAAGAAGTTTTTGTTCAGTAAAAGGAGAAAGTTAGGAATACATATTAATAATATTATCCTCACTATATATCAGTGAAAACCAACACCTCAATAAAGCTGACTGTAAAAGCCAACTGGATAGAATATTAAATAGTTTTATTTTTGATACCCAAAACAAATGCAAAACTAAATGCCCTGAAATGCGAGAGAAAAAAAAAAGCAACAAATAGAATCAGAGATAGAAAAATTAAACTTAAAACAGATTTCATACTTTAAGCTAAAAAAGAGGAAAATACTGAGCACACTGTAGAGGAAATAAAGATTTTATTAAACATAAAAGGGCCACTACACTGTATACCTGAAACCAGTACAAAATAATATTGAAAGGAAATGAAAGCCAAAAAATTTTTAAACAAAGCTAATGGAAGATTATTTGACCTTGGATGGTGGGCACACAGAACAATATACAGATCATGTATCATAGAAATATACACTTGAAACCTTATTAACCAATGTCACCCCAATAAATTTAATTTTAAAAATCCAAACAAAAAAAAAGTAGCCTATATGGAGTATCTAGAACCTAGATGATGGTGTAAAATCTTTAAGAATAAGTTCAGAATAATCAGAATGTAAGCACAGCTGTAGTAAGTCTATTAGTTCCAAATGATTAAAAAAATAAAGTAATAATAAAGGTAGTTATTTATCTATCACCTTTCCTCCTAAAAGACCATTAAGTGAATGTTCTAAAATAGAAGAAACATGACACAATATTTTATTTAAATAATAGAAGATTTTTGACACTACCCTAATACCCATAGTATAAAGAAAACAATGGGGAAAACTGGGAAAAGTGATCAATAATAGCTTAATGCACCCTGGCTGGTGTGACTCAGTGGATTGGTGCCAGCCTGTGAACCCAAAGGTCATTGTTTCAATTCCCCAGCCAGGGTACATTGGTAAACAGATTGGAAGCCAAGTCTTTGGCCAGGTCCTTAATTGGAAGCAGGTGAAAGGCAACCATACATTGATGTTTCTCTCCCTTTCTTCCTTCCTTCCTGCCGTTCTCTCTGAAAATAATGAATAAAATCTTTTTTGAATTTTTAAAAAATAATAGCTTAGTGGCAACTTTTCAGAACTCAATGATGGGATCTCCATAATTATTCTCCTAGAATAAGCCGGAATTCATGCCAAAGAAAAATGCAAGAATCATGCAGCACAGGTGATCATGGGAATAGTCACAGTTTATGCTTCAGTTCCCCTAGGAATACCGCTCTCCTTATCCCAAGTATTTAAAAAATAATAATAAACCAAGTCTTAGGAAAAGCAAGAGAGTTATGAGCTTGGTAGTTGCTCATAACAACTCTAAGTTGGATTTGGTATTCTTACTTTACAGATGAGGGAATTGAGACTGAAAATGTTGAAAATATAGCCAAGATAACATAGGTAATCAATGATAAATCCAGGTCTGGGCCCATCTGTCTGACTGAAAAAGGCTTACTCTCTCCACTATACCAAAGAGCCTCCCATTAAGGGGGTGGTGCAGGAGGACCATGTTCTCAAGGAATACCCCAACTGCTGTATACCTCATTCATTTCAACACTCCATTTGGGGAGATATGAACCCTGGGTCCAATCCTAGGGGCAAAGGGAGGGGAAAAGACCCTGGCAATAACGATGATGATGATGATGATAGTTATACTCTCCTAGGAGCTGAAGTCAGCAATTGCCAGACCTGAAGCAGAAGAAGACAAAGTAGGGAAAGTAAAAAGAATGAGGATGAAGGGAGATGACATCCAATAAAAGTAAAAAAAGAGACAGACAAAAGGTTAAAAGAATGGAAGGGGAAGGGAATAAAGAAGTTGAGAGATCAGGAAATGAGGAGTGGGGAGGATGGATGAATTTGAAAAAAGAATGAAGGTAAGTATTTCTGCCTCCTTTTGAATAATGTGGCCTTCATGCCCTTCCTACCATTTCCCATTTCTGGTGTCCTAGAATAAACAACCATTCTCCCTAAATTATTTATACCGTTGATAAAAGGTTTATGATAATGACATGTATGTGTCCCTGGAGAATCTTCCTTTTTTTTTTTTTTTTTTAAATCTTCTTTATTAAAAGAACTATTACCACACTAAACAGCACAATGAATTTCATAGTCAAAATAGGTATTTAAATGGAAGAACATAATTAAAATAAGTATAAGAGTATAAACAATTCTAACATCTTTAAAGGTTTGAAACCTCTGAAGGTGATTAGGAATTTATTTGAAAAAATAAAATCAACATGTTTAAAAATAAATGGATATGATTCCAGAGGATGAAAAATGATTATACAAATACCAGGAAATCTGGCATAGTGTATTATTACATGAATTGGCTGCACTTTGCTTATATACATAATTATCAAGTCTGTACCTAATCTTTTTTTTTTTACTGTATTTTTTTTCTTTTAATTTTATTGTTGTTGTATTACATCCATCCCTTTTTTTCTCCCCTCTGTCCCCCTCCCCACCTACCCTTTTCCCCCAAAGTCAATCTGTACCTAATCTTAAATACCAAACAGCAGCTAGACACCAGAGAAAACACGTTGTAAGATTTCATTCATAGGAAGTTCAAAACAGGCAAAACTAATTATGGTGAAGGAAGTCAGAGCAATGGCAGAGGGCTGAATAGAAGGGGGCATAAAGGAACTTCCTAGCATAGTACAGGTATTCTATGTGTTGTCTGGGGTGATGGATTGTAGATTTGTCAGAATTCATGGAACTGTATGCTTAAAATGGACACATTTCATCATGTATAAATTACACCTATAATGTTGACTTGAAAATTTAAAATAAGGTTTACCTCAATAAAGTTAATTAAAATAAAAACACATGGGAACCCTGGTGCACTGTTGGTGGGAATGCAGGCTGGTGCAGCCAATATGGAAAACAGTATGGAGTTTCCTTAGAAAACTAAAAATGGAACTGTCTTTTGATCCAGCAATTCCACTACTAGGACTATACCCAAAGAACCCTGAAATACCAATTCATAAGAACCTATTTTCCCCCTATGTTCACAGCAGTGCTATTTACAATAGCCAAGTGCTAGAAACAGCCTAAGTGCCCATCAGTGGATGATTGGATCAAAAACTTTGGTACATTTACACAATGGAACACTACACAGCAGAATGAAAGAACTCCTATCCTGGAAAGTATTATGCTTAGTGAAATAAGCCAGTCAGTGAAAGAGAAATACCATATGATCTCATCCATTACAGGACAATAATGAACAAAACAAACAAGCAAAATGGAACCAGATACGTGAATACAAGGAATAGACCTTCAGTGGACAAGGGGGAGGCCGGAGGTGGGAGGAGGAGGCAAATAAGGGGAGCAGATTAGTCAAGGAACTAGTATGGAAGAACCATGGACATGGACAACAAGTGGGACTGACTTTGAGGGGGAATGGGTGGGTGGGAAAGGGGACAGAGGGGAGTAATAAGGGGATGGATGTAATGCAACAACAATAACATTAAATTTAAAAAAACAAACAATAAAATCCTAAAGAAAGAGTTATTTTTTATCAGTATCCTGATTGTGATGGTTGTTGCACAAATCTATACATGTGACAAAATTTTATGGAACTGCAAACTTAGGAGAAAATGAGTGCATCTAAAACTAGTGAAACTTAAATAAGGTCTTCAAGTTTAGTATTATACCATTGTCCAGTCCCTGGTTTTGATAATGTACTATGGTTATATACTATGTTAGCATTGGAGAAAGCTAGAAAAAAAAGAGTACACAGGAACTACCATTTTTAGACCATTTTTGTGATGTCTTGTAATTATTTCAAAAAAATTTTAAGCACACAGATTATATAGTCAATATTTGTACTATCACTAACCATCAAAGAAATGAGCTTACTATAGGGCAGAATCCTGCAAATACAAAATTGAAGAAGGCAAATAATTTTTAAATGTTTCCAATAAACTTGCAGCTGGTCTGAATTTAGAATGGGAAAGTACTTGAACATTACTCTGTGGATTAAACATTCAGAAAAAATATAAATCAGTCAAACCTGTAAGTCAATAAATCAAATAGCAACTCTTAGTTCTTAATTTGAGAACTAAAATGTTACAAATAAAGATTTTATGTCCAAAAAATAATCAGTGTGCAAAAACCACAACCACGTGAAGAAGAGGCAACAAGAGGGCAGCCATCTGAAAGCCAAAGAGAGGCCTTAAGACTTCCAACCTCAGAACTGTGAGAAGATAAATTTCTGCTGTTTAAGGCACCCACTGAACTAGCAAACTAGACAGTCCTAGAAAACTATTGTAATATATTAAACTATAATTTATGGAGCATAAGGTTTACTTCATAAGTATACAGTTCAACAACTTTTCATAAATTTTTACAGTTGTATAGCTATCACCACAATCCAGTTTAGAACATTTCCATCACACCTGAAAAGGTCCCTGTCCTACTGCTAGCCCCAGGCAACCACTAATATGCTTTCTCTGATCTATTTGCCTTTTCTAGGATTTCAGATAGATGGAATCTTTCAATATGAAGTCTTCTTTGTCTGCTTTCTTTCAGTTAGTATGGATTTTTTTTCATATAACATTTTTTAGTTTAATTTTATTATTGTATTACATCCATCCCCTTTTTCCTCCCTTCTGTCCCCTTCCCCATCCACCCACTCCTCCCCAAAGTCAATCCCACTTGTTGTCAATGTCCATGGTTCTTGCATGCTAGTTCCTTCAGTTAGTATATATTTTTAAAGATTTTATTTATTATTTTTAGAGAAAGGGGAAGGGATAGAGGTAGAGAGGGAGAAAGATATCAATGTATGATAGCCTTTCACCTGCTTCCAGCCAGACCTGGCTTGCAACCTGGTTATGTGCCCTGGCTGAGGAATCGAACCAGCTGCCTTTGGGTTCGCAGGCTGGCACCTTTATCCAATGTGCTACCAGTAAGGGCAGTTAGTATGTTTTTAAGGTTTGTCCATGTTATAATATATATCATAGTTTCTTTTTGATGCTGAATAGGTTCCATTACATGGCTATACCACATTTTGTTTATCTATTTATCAGTTGATGGATACTTGGGTTGTTCCCTGTTTTGAGCTTTTATGAATAATGATGCTATGAAGTTTTCATGTGAATTTACATTTTAATTTCTCTTAGAAAATGCATAGGAGTAGAATGACTGAGTCATGTGGTAAATATCATATATTTAACTATTTAAGAAACTGCTAAACTGTCTTCCAAAATAGCAGTATCATTTTACAGTCCTACCAAAAATGTATGAAACTTACAGTTCCCTACATCTTTGCCAACACTTAACATTTGTCAGTCTTTTTAAAATTATATCCATTCTTTTCTTTCTCTTATATTTTTAATTTAATCTTTATTATTTTTTCCATTACCATTTATCCCTTTATAATCTCCTCCACCTAGCAATCACCACACTGTTGTCCATAAAATTATATCCATTCTAATGGGTATGTAGTGGCATCGACGCAAGTTCAAGCTCAAAAAGACAATTTTAACTTTGGGCTAATGTTAGACTTGTGGATAGGGTCTTAAAATTTTGTCTAATAACTAAAATCTAGGTTTTAGGAAAGAGGAAGGGAAGAACTATCTTCTTTAATAAGAGACTCACTTGTGAATCCCATTCTTTTTATTCCAAAAGCATTTATTCCAAATTTAAGGATTTTTTATTAAATGCTTTTTAACTTCAAAAGATTATTAAAACCCATATTGTATGATGAAATTGGAAACTTTAACATAAACTTAAACAATGTAATTTTGTGTTTTACTCAGGGATAAATGCAGAATGCATAGTTTGAAATTTAGAGCATGACATGTTTTAGTTCAGGCAAGTCTAGATTTCTTCATAACTAAACAGCTGAAGATTTATGTAATCATGATGTCAAACATGGGATTTAAAATACAATATATTGCAATTACATTGTGTTACAGTTATACATCTTAGTCTCTTTTACAGAGTGATTTTAATAGGATTCAGATGATCTGAAAATTACATAAACTTATGGGAAAACTATATTTGAATTTTTGGGTGTGGTTTAAATGTATAATATATGACATATCTTCCAGTTATTTTTTAAAATTTTAATTGCATTTTATTTTTATATACTCTAGTTATATTTTATAACATTCCTAATTGGGTTTAGGCCAAATTTCAAGAATCTGTTTTCATGTATTTTTCTTCAGAAATCATATGAAATTTTAATATACTTGATTGTCCCTTGACCACCACCACCCAATCCCACTGGTAGGAAAATTAAACATTTTGGCTGATATTGGGTGAGAAAGAGAAAAGCAGTCTCTGACATTCAGGAGTCAGCCTGGCACTATCATCTGGCCTTGCTGTTGCTATAAGCTGGGCTGGCAGCCACAGCAAAGCTTTTGTGTTCTCCTGTTGAATATGAACACTTCCAGAGAACCATCAACCTCACATAAGGCCAGTCTGTGACCACAATGGATCAAGACACAAACACGACCAAGACCACTCCATAACCATGTCTGAACACAAAGAGAACATGAATATTGTCCAAGTCACAAAATGTCAAATATAGCCCTGGCTGGTGGCACAGTGGATAAGGTGCTGGCCTGTGACCCCAAAGGTCACTGGTTCAATTCCCAGCCAGGGCAACATAACTAGGTTTCAAGCCAGGTCTCCAGCCAGGTCTGTAGCTGGAGGCAGGTGAAAGGCAACCATACATTGATGTTTCTCTCCCTCTCTTCTCTCTTCTTTCCTCTCTCCCTGAAGAATAATAAATAAAATCTTTTTTAAAAAAGCCAAATATACCCCTCTTTCTTAGCTCACAGGAGTGGCAGCTGCTTCTCTCCCACTTATAGCTATAGCCTTGTTCGCTTCTAGTCTACTCTCACTATAAATGAGATTTATTGATACATAATCACAGAAGCACCCAAATTCTTAATAGCAACCAACTCACAGAAAAATCCCACTTCCTTAAGCCCTCCACAAAATTACCTAACCCAAACCAAAATCCTACAGTGTTTTTCCTAACACCTGCTCACTTAAAACATCCCATGGTTACTAAGAGTGTGTGTTTTCCCTCACTGCATGGGTGATAAACCAATTTGTTCAATTTTTTAAAAATCAAGGTGATCTAAGAGATCAAATAATATTTTAAAAATTTACTTTTAAAATGTTCAAAGCATAAGAATTCACATAGTGCTGCATAGATAATTAGCTCACCATGAACCCAATGCCAATGAATGCAAAGTTATTAAAATTCTAATTCTGTGTCCAGTAGGGTTGATTATAATTATTATGTTTACAATAGATGGAAAAAATAAAATAACATTTTTAAGTGTATGCATACACCATAGGATCAACCTTTATCCTGCCACTTACTATAATAAGGTCATTTTCAAGATAGGAAGCAAATTAGGCTAAGTGGGAGCCATTGACAAGTGAAAAGAAATGACAACATAATTATAGAGTCAATGTAAATGGTACTTAACATCCAAATAAAAGTCACACAAAAACATTCAGTCACTTGAAAATTTCTAACTATTCTGACTTTTTATAATAGCAGCTAATAATAGATCATATATAATAGCAACAACAGCATATCATAAACTGCTAAATGCCAAATTTAAATTAATAATGAAGCAATAGGTACTTAGCATAAATAGAAAGAGCCCCAGGCCAGGAGATCCAGGGTCTGGGCTCAGTTCTAGGATGAACAAACTAAATTTGCTTTTAGTCAGAGACTAAATGTCATAGAGTAAGACTTAAAGTCATATATATCTACTGCTACTGGTAAAATATCATTAAAGATCAGCTAGCCAAAAAATGAGGCTCATAGAGGTAAAGTGACTAAGCTACAGTCATAGTTATGTAAAAATGAATAAAGCAAACCTCATTTAAAATTATCACAATTGGAGGAATCTAATGAACAAAACAAACAAACGAGCAAAATAGAACCAGAGCTATGGAAACAAGGAACAGACTGACAGTGACCAGGGTGTGGGGGGAGAATGAGGGAAAGAAAGCAAAATGCCTAATTAATTAAGGAACATGTAAGAATGACCCATAGATACAGGGTGGGTGACAACAGGGTGGGTGGGGATTGACTGTGGGAGCAGGGGGAGGGGTAGAGGAGGGCAAAGGGGGAAAATGAGGACAACTGTAATAGAATAACAATAAAACATTTAAAAAAATAAAAAATAAATTATCAGAATTGGGAAGCCCTGAAGGGGGCGCTATCACACACTGCCACCCACTGCCTTCTGCAGACTCCAGCAAGGAAGAAGGATACTTTGTATGCCCCAACAACAGTGCAGCCAATGCTTAGCAACAGTCCGGCCAATAAGAAATGCCACAACTCAGCCAATGAGAAGTTATCACCACCCTGAACTCTCACTCTCCTCCAATGGACTTTTGCTCATAACCTTCCCCTCCAACTTCTTTCTTTTTCTCTATAAAGTAACACTCCCGTCCCTTGGTCTCTGGACTGTCATAGTTTGCATGTCCTAAATTGCAATTCTTCTGCTATCTCTGAATGAACTCACTTTTACTGGTAAAATAACTGGCTATTATATTTTTAAGGTTAACATTACATGATAGTTCCAGTGCTTTCAATGTGCAACCTCAGAATCCTGGCCCCAGTCCCACTCCTTATAAATGATTCTTCACTTATAGAATGAGAACAACCACCCAGGTTCTCCTCTTGCTTATGGAGGTGCTGGGATGATGACAGCAACTAATTGGTGTTAATGAATAGGTGTTTGTTTGTGTTTAAATAAATTCAATAAAATAACCAATCTTCATAAGTGGGCATATTTTCAGGCAAAATTATATTTTGCTGTTTGTATAAATCCTCCTAATGCTAGGAGTTTTAAGCAAGTAGAACAGTGTTTCTTAATGGGAGCAGTATTGGCATTTTAGGTAGAACATTCTCTCCAGTGTGTGGTCACCCTTCCCACATTGTAGGGTGTGAAATCATGGTTGGCCCCCAGCTATTCAATAGCAGCATCACCTCCCAGTCAGGACTGGCCCTAGGGCAAGGTGACTTATGACATCAAAATTAATGCAAAAAAAATCCATGATGCCAAATGTTAAATAAAGATAGTATTACTGATTTTCCTTTTGCCTCAGGCTACAACATAGCTAAGCATGACAGTTACTGATTCTGTCTTTATTTAAAATGTTGGCATTTTGTTCATCATGAAATTTTTGCATTAATTTTTATTTTTAATATTTCATTAAAATATTATCTTGTTTGATTACTGAGTTTTGGGGCACCCCTTAAATTTTGCACCCAAGACAAGTGCCTCACTCACTTCACTTAGTCCAGTGTTATTTCCAGTCATTGTAACAATCCAAAATACCTCCCTGGGCCTTTGGAAATAGGGACTGGTTTTTCTCATATAAGAAGCCCAGAGAGAGACAGCCTGGGTGGCCTGAAAATGGGACCTCTGTGGTAGCAGCAGGGCCCTAGGTCACCTTTATATCTGCAGTGCTCACAAGGTGGCTGCTGTGCCATAAGGAATTGTCCTAGTTCCAGCTAGAAACACAAAGGTAGGGCAAAGGGCAGGAAAACATACCAGCTAAGCCTGGTTCTTTTAATTAAAAATAATAATAACTTCCCCAGGAGCCATATCTAATAAACCTTAACTCATATATCATTGGACAGAATTGAGTCACGTGGCTGACCTTAGGTGCAAGGAGATTAGGGAGGTGAACACTTTTACACACTCATATCTCCAGCCTGAATAAAACTGCTATTCTCTCCATGAGAATAAAGAGGAGAGCAAAAAATAAATTGCTAGAAATGTCTGTTATTGGGGCCACATAGGACAATATACAGTGGCTCTTTTTGGTGACTACAAAGAGCCTCTTCTTTGCTGGTAATTTGATCATCGCATTTAGAATTATTGGCGGGGGGTCACAATACAGTCTTAGGCTGGGCTTCACAGAAGGAGAGCCTAAAACAGGGATTAAGGTGCATGTGCTTCATGATGGACAAACTCATAGGAGAAACCTAGAAGGGAATGAGGGGAGCAGCAAAGGGAAGGGAAATGAGCCAAGCAGGGATGCAATCTTATGTGAAGTATTGTGATGCCTAACACATGGGGCATATGAGGCTATATCAGAATAAAGAGGCACTCACCTTGAAGAAGCTCAGCTTTTTTATTTTATTTTACTGTTGTTTTATTATATCCATCCCGTTTTCGCTCCCCTCTGTCCTCTTCCCCACCCACCCATTCCCTCCCAAAGTCAATCCCACCTGCTGTCCATGTCTATGGTTCCTCCATACTAGGTTCTTGTCTAAAATGCTACCCTTCCTTGCCTCTCCCTCCCACCTCCCCCACCCCCTTCCGCCTCCCCACTGAAGGCCTATTCACCATATTCATACATCTGGTTCTATTTTACTTGTTGTTAATTTTGTTCATTATTATCCTGTAATGGGTGAGATCATATGGTATTTGTCCTTCACTGACTGGCTTATTTCACTAAGCATAATACTCTCCAGTTCCATCCATGTTGTTGCAAAGGGTAGAAGTTCTTTCTTTCTTTTTGCTGTATAGTATTCCACTGTGTAAATGTACCAAAGATTTTTGATCCAATCATCCACTGATAGGAACTTAGGCTGTTTCCAGCACTTGGCTATTGTAAATAGTGCTGCTCTGAACATAGGGATACATAGGTTTTTATGAATTGGTGTTTAAGGATTCTTTGGGTATAGTCCTAGTAGTGGAATTGCTGGATCAAAAGGCAGTTCCATTTTTAGATTTTTGAGGAAACTACATAGTGGCTGCACCAGCCTGCATTCCCACCAAAAGTGCACAAGGGTTCCCTTTGCCAACACTTGTTCTTTGTTGATTTGTTGATGATTGCCATTCTGACAGGTATCTTATTGTGGTTTTAATTTGCATCTATCTGATGGCCAATGATGTTGAGCATTCTTTCATATGCCTCTGGGCCCTTTGTATGTCTTCCTCAGAGAGTTGTCAGTTCAGGTCTTTGCCCATTTTTCAATTGGGCTGTCTGTCTCCCTGGTGCTGAGTCACATTAGTTATATATATATATATATTGGAGATCAAACCCTTGTCTGAGGTATCATTGGCAATTATGTTTCCCCATACAGTTGGTTCCCTTTGAATTTTGCTGGTGTTTTCTTTAGTTGAACAGAAACTTTTCAATTTGATATAGTCCCATTTGTTGATTTATTCTTTTATTTCCTTTGTCCTTGAAAAAGTATCAGTAGACATATTTCAGAGTAGGGTATCAAAAAGTTTACTGCCTATATTTTTCCCCAGGACCTTTATGGCGGCACTGCTTATATTTAAATCCTTTATCCATCTTGAGTTTATTCTGGTGTATGGTGTAAATTGGTGGTCTAGTTTTATCTTTTTGCTGTTGAAGAGACTGTTTTTACTCCATTTTATGTTCCTTCCCCCTTAGTCGAATATTAGTTGACCATAGAGTCCTTGGTTAATTTCTGGACTCTCTATTCTGTTCCATTGATCTACATGTCTATTCTTATGCAAGTACCAGATAGTTTTAATGACAGTAGCCTTGTAGTATTGTTTGATGTCCAGTATTGTGATTACTCCTACCTTGTTCTTCTTTCTCAAGATTGCTGTGGCTTTTTGTGGGCATTTTTAGCTCCATATATATTTTTGAAGTATTTTTTCTATTTCTGTGAAGTCTGTCATTGGTATTTTAATTGGAATTGCATTGAATATGTAGATTGCTATGGGTAGTATGGACATTTTAATGATGTTCATTCCTCCCATCCATGAATATGGTATATGCTTCCATTGATTTGTATCTTCCTTCATTTCTTTCTTCAATGTTCTGTAGTTTTCTGAGTACAGGTCTTTTACCACCTTAGTTGATTCCTAGGTACTTTATTTTTCTTGTTGCTATGGTAAATGGGATTTGTTTTTTCACTTCTATTTCTGATGTTTCATTGTTGGTATACAAAAATGCTTTTGAGTTCCAGATATTGACTTTATATCCAGCTATTTTGCTAAATTTGCTTATTAGGTCAAGCAAGTTTTTGGTGGAGCTTATTAGGTTTTGCATGTACACTATCGTATCATCTGCAAATAATGACAGTTTGACTTCCACCTTTCCAATTTGGATACCTTTGATTGCTTTTTCTTCTCTGATGGCTATGGCTAGAACTTCCAAGACGATGTTGAACAGTAGTGGAGAAAGTGGACAGCCTTATCTTGTTCCTGTTCTTAGGTGGAAAGCTTTTACTTTTTGCCCATTGAGTATGATATTGGCTTAAAGTTTCTCATATATGGCCTTTATGATGTTGAGGTATGCTCCCTCTATTCCTATTTTGCTGAGGGTTTTTATCATAAATGGTTGCTGTATTTTAGCAAATGCTTTTTCAACGTCTATTGATATGATCATATGATTTTTTTCTTTCAATTTGTTGATGTGGTATATTACATTTATTGATTTATGAATGTTGTACCATCCTTGCATCCCTGTGGTAAAACCCATTTGATCATGGTGTATGATCTTTGTAATGTACTGCTAAACCCAGCTGGCCAATATTTTGTTGAGAATTTTAACATCTATGTTCATCAGAGATATTGGCCTGTAGCTTTCTTTCTTAGTTGTGTCTTGACCTGGTTTTGGGATTAGAATAATATTGGCCTCATAGAAAGAGTTTGGGAGTCTTTCCTCTTCCTGTATTTTTTTGTATAGGTTGAATAGGATAGGAGTTAGTTATTCTCTAAATGTTTGGTAAAATTCACCTGTATATCCATCTGGTCCAGGGTACTTGTGCTTTGGGAGTTTTTGGATTACTTCTTCAATTTCACTAGTTGTTATTGGCCTATTCAGGCTTTCTGCTTCTTCTGGGTTCAGTTTTGGTAGGTTATACATTTCCAGAAATGTGTCTATTTCACCGAGGTTGCCATAATTCTTCTCGTATATTTGATTGTAAAAATTTCTTACAATCTAGGGGAGCAAACAGGGGATGGATGTAATAAAACAACAGTAAAATTTTTTTTTAATTTCTTACAATCTTTTGTATTTCTGAAGTATCCATTGTGATTTCTCCTCTGTCAGTTCTAATTCTGTATATTTGGGTCCTCTCTCTTTTTCTTGATGGGTCTGGATAAAGGCTTGTCAATTTTTTTTATTTTTTAAAAGAACTAGCTCCTGGACCTGTTGATTCTTCGAATCGTAGTTTGAATCTCTGAGTTATTTAGCTCTGCTCCGATCTTGATGATTTCATTCCTTCTACTTGCTCTGGGCTTTGTTTGTTGTTGCTCCTCTAGTTCTTGCAGCTTTATGGTTAGGTTGTTTTTATAAACTTCTTGTGACCTTTTTAGGTAGGTCTGTATGGCTATAAATTTTGTTCTGAGCACTGCCTTTGCTGTGCCCCATAGGTTTTGGTCTGTTGTGTGTTTATTGTTATTTGTTTCCAGGAACTTTTTGACTTCATCTTTGATCTCATTGTGTACCCATTCATTACTTAAAAGCATGTTATTCAACTATACAGCAGAATGAAAGAAGGAACTCCTACCCTTTGCAAAAACATGGATGGAACTGGAGAGTATTATGCTTAGTGAAATAAGCCAGTCAGTGAAGGACAAATACCGTATGATCTCACCCATTACAGGACAATAATGAACAAAACTAACAACAAGCAAAACAGAACCAAATATATGAATACAGTAAATAGGCCTTCAGTGGTCAGGGGGAAGGGGGTTGGGGGAAGAGGGGAGGCAGAGGTAAGGAAGGAGAACAGTTTAGTCAAGAACCTAGTATAAAGGAACCATGGACATGGACAACAGGTGGGATTGATTTTGGGGGGAATGGGTGGGTGGGGAGGGGGACAGAGGGGAGCAAAAAGGGGATGGATGTAATACAACAACAATAAATTTTTTTTTTTAGAGAAAATAAATAAATAAATAATAAAAATTAAAAAAACAAAAAGCATGTTATTTAGTCTCCATGAGTTAGAGGATTTTTGGTTTTTTCCCTTGAGATTGGTTTCTAGTTTCAAGCCATTGTGATTTGAGAAGATGCTTTGTATGATTTCAGTTTTCCTGTATTTGTGGAGGTTTGTCTTGTGAACTACCATGTGGTGTATCTTAGGGCGTGATCCATGTGTATTTGAAAAGAATGTGTATTTTGCTTCTTTGGGGTAAAAGACTCTGTATACATCAGTTAGGTCCACTTCCTCTAGAGTGTTGTTCAATGACACAACATCTTTGGGGATTTTTTGTTTAGAAGACCTGTCCATTATTGATAATGGGGTATTTAAATCCCCTACTATTAGTGTGTTGCTGTCTACATCCTTCTCGAAGTCCTCCAATATTTTCCTTATATAGTTTGGAACTCCTACGTTGGGTGTGTATAAGTTTACCAGAGTTATTTATTCTTGATGGATTGTTCCCTTAAGTATTATGGAATGTCCTTCTTTATCTCTTTTTATGTCCTTCATTATAAAAGCTGTTTTGTATGAAATAAGTATTGCTACTCCAGCGGGTTTTTTTTTTTCATGTCCATTTGCTTGATATATATTTTTCCATCCCTTCATTCTCAATCTGTGTTGATCTTCTGTTCTGAGGTGGGTCTCTTGAAGACAGCATATATGTGAGTCATGTTGTCTTATCCATTTGACTACCCTATGTCTTTTGATTGGTGCATTTAATTCATTTACATTTAAGGTTATTATTGATTGAAACTTATTCATTGCCATTTTCCCACTTTGTACTTGTATTCCTCTTTGGCTCTCTCTGTTTCTTCACGTTTTGTTTTTTAAAGCAGACCCTTTCGCATTTCTTGCAATGCTGGTTTGGTAGAGATGTATTCTTTTAGTCTTCTTTTGTCTGGGAATCTCCTTATTTCTCCTTCCATCTTGAATGAGTGCCTTGCTGGATAGAGTATTCTTGGTTGCAGGCCTTTGTTTACCATTACTTGTAATACTTTTTGCCATTCCCTTCTGGCTTGAATTGTTTCTGTTGAATAATCATTTGATAGCCTTATTGGAGCCCCCTTACATGTTATTTGTCATTTCTCTCTTGATGCTTTTAGGATTCTCTTTGTCTTTGAAATTTGCCATTTTAATTATAATGTGCCTTGGAGTTGGTCTGTATGGGTTGATCTTCATTGGGACCTTCTGTGCTTCCTGAACTTGAGTAATGGTTTCACTCATCATGTTAGGGAAATTTTCTCTTTACTTTTTTGAACAGGTTTTCCATTCCTTGTTTCTCTTCTCCATCTGGTATCCGTATGATACAGATGTTATTAGGTTTCATGTTGTCCTGCAGCTCTCTTAAAACCTCTTCATTCTCGTTCAGCCTTTTTTCATTCTCTTGTACTGTCTTGGAGTATTTGTCTCCATTGTCCTCCAACTTGCTGATCCAGTCCTCTGCTTCCTCTAGCATACATTTGATTCCTTCTACTGTATTCTTCAATTCAAAATTGTATTCTTCATTTCCTCCTGGCTGTTCCTGATAGTTTCTAAGTCCTTTTTGATGCTGGTGTAGCTCTCAGTAAGTTCCTTGTAACTTCCCTGGAGTTGTTTATCGTTTTCTTTGAGCTAGCTGAGCTCATTGAGCTTCTCTATCATCATTCTTTTGGATTCCATATGTAATAGTTTGTTTGCCTCTATTTCATTTGGTGATCTTTTTGGGGACTCTTCCTTTCCTTTTGGTAATGGACTGATTCTTTTTTTCCCCAGTTTGGGTGTCAGTTGTTGCTTGTTTTTTTGTTTGTTTGTTTTTTTCTTGGATTAATCTGTTTTGCTTCCTTGCCTTTGTTGAGCACCCTTCTGTGTTAGGAAATTTACGGAGTTCAGCGTTGCAGTCTCCTAGATTTTCTCCACTTGTTGCTCTCGGGGTGGCCTTTATGTCATTAACTTGGGCTGTCTGGTTATATTCTGGATTGGTTGTGTATGTTGCTCCTTTTCTTTCAGTTGGCTGATTGGGAGACATTCCTTCTATCCTTTCTCACACACTGTTTTTGAGCTGCTCCATAGGGATTAATAGTTCATATAGCTCTGGGTGTAACTCATGTGCTTGAGATTAGCAGCAATCCATTTCCTGAGTCTGCCTCTTTTTCTTGGTCAGGTCTCTGCAGTCTACAGTCTAGCTGTGTGGTCTTGGAGTGGCAGGGCCTATGGTTGTCACAGTCAGGGCTGATTCTTAGTGTCAGCCCCCAGGTAGGCTAGGCCTCCACTAGCCTAGTTGGGTTTCAGTGCTGCTGGTGTTTTGGGGCCCTCCCTTCTCTCACTGTTTCTATGTGAAGACCAGTAGGGATCTTCTATGGTATCTATGGCAGCTCCTCCCCCTCCAGCTCCTGGAGGAGGTTCCTGCCTACAATGGGCATCTGGCTCCAATGCAGGGTGGCCTGCAACCTCACTGGCTCCTGTGATGACTGGCCCTGCCCCCATAGCTCCCGGAGGAGCCCCTGTCTACTAACAGTGCCTGGCTCCCCCAGGTGAAGGCCAACCCTCCAAGCAGTCCAGCTCTTTGAGTTTTTCACCACTGCCTCTGTGATGCTTGCCTGGCTCCCCAGAGTGTCAGCAGCACAGCCTTTGTTGCCTGCAATGGGTGCGCCAGTTGCACCAGCTGTAAGTTCCTGGCTCACAGTTTGGAGTTTCTGTGGAAGCCTGGGGGCCCAGTGTAGGTGGGCAGGGCTGGGCCTACCCCCTCGCAGGGGGTTTAAGTCGCCCTTTCCCCGGTGGCCCAGCAGCACTGTTTTCAGCCCTCTCACCACCCTGTCTGGTGCACTTCCCCACTCCCCCACTCCTGCTCCCCACGGGTCTCTTCTCTGCCTCTGGCCCAGTAAGGAGCTTCCTCTCAGTAACATGAGCAAGGCTCTCACCCAGTCCCTCCCCTATAGGAGTGCAATTCCTCATTCCCTCCGGCAGTTGCCCTCACTGCCCACACTTCACTGCTCAGATTTCTAGTCTCCAGGGAGCCTGGAGCTGGCTTCAGTTAATCACGCCCCTCTGGGTAGAGCCACCACTGCCCAGAGCTGACCTGGGCCCACCAGCCCATTTGGAACTGTCTCACCTGCTCTCCTGTAGGTCTCTGCAGTCTCTGGGCTGTGTTCCCCTGAGTCCAGATGCTTACCGCTCCAATTTGTAGGGACCTGCAGACATCTGGTGCTCCCTATCCTATTCTCTAGCTGTTCTGGTACTCAAGAATGCCATCAGCACTGGTCTCTACTCTGTCACCATCTTTTAAAGCTCAGCTTTTTACCCTTAACAAATCAATCATCCATTTGCTGGCCTCTCTGGTGGTAAAGGGGCCAGTGTTACCTGCCAGGCTTTTCTGGTTGATGCAATGCTGATTGGCCAAAAGCAATACTCCATAGGGGTTACAAATATGAACTGTTTGCCAAAGTACTTGCTTCATTTGGGAAAGATGGATGCCCTGCTCTTAATGTGAATCAGAATAGGCACCAAGAGCACCTATTACAAATATTAATTTTGATGCACTTTCCAAGGAACTGCCTTTATTCCTACTTTGTATTGTTTGAGAATGTAATAACCCTAGATGTATTGCTATGATTAAAAGCTATTGGAAATACTGGCAATGAGTTGAAAATGTCTCATTTTCAAGAAAAATGATTAACAAGTGTTGACATGTTTTGTTGAATTGTAAGTCTAGAAAGTATTTTATAATTTTCTGTGGGTATTAACCAGGATGCAGTCAGTAGTTCACAATCTCATCAGAGCATGTAAATATTTCATAGTCTTAGTGTCTCATTTAAAACTCAATGAATATTTAATTAAAGTTGACCAACAAAATAACTGAAAGAATTATGTTGCATTTAGTTAGTCCTGAAATGAGCAAGTTCTTCATTTTCTCAAGTGGTTGGAAGCTAAAATTATTCAAACTTCATGAAATATTCTGCATCATTTTATAAGTAATTAAAGGGCTGCAACGTAGGCTCGAAAGGCACATATTACATATTGATAAAAATAAAATGAAAGGAATTTTCAACATTAAACTCAAGAGAAGTTTAATAGTTGTAGCCTACAGCATTACTTATTTAGTAGTGAATTAGTTTCAACTATTATAACTAACCATTTTTTTGACACAAAAAGTAAAAGTAGAATCTTTTCTTTGGCCCTTGCAAATTAAATATTCTAGAATGATGATATGCAACACCTATAAGATTGATATTAACAGGTACCATCAATGATCCATCAAAGAACATCAGGCCCGGAGTTGTTTCTGAACTCTTGGCCCAGCAATGAGACAGGTACAGAAAATAATATTTTTTTAAAATAGAAAAATATTAGTCCATGTTCAAAGTAGAGGTAATTTCACAGGAAAGAAGTTTCCCTGCTGTCTGTTATATCTCTGTAAGTGTCAGAACTGGACTTCAAAAAGATATGTGCTCTAAATTATGGACCTGAATGCTGATGACATGGGACATGTCACTTCTACCAAATTTGAAGACATTTTAATTGATATCAAAGTATTGCTAACCAACCCATTTTAAAGCTGCTAAAAAACAACATAGTAAAGTTTGAATTATTTATCTAATCCTGAATTATATATATGCATATATATATAGATGTATACATATATATATTTAAGATTTTATTTATTTTTTCAGAGAGAGGGTAAAGAAGAGAGAGGCAGAGAAGGAGACAGAGACATCAATGAATGGTTGCCTTTCACCTGCCTCCAGCTACAGATCTGGCGGGTGACCTGGCTGCAACCTGGTTATATGCCCTGGCTGGGAACTGAACCAGCAACCTTTGGGTTTGCAGGCCAGCACCTTATCCACTGTGCCACCAGCCAGGGCCTGAATTATATTTTAATTACAGGACCTAAATAATCTAATAACAGGCTCTGTTTCAGAGAAGAGAATATGAGGCAGAGTTATAGGGTTGTCGATGAACATAGCAATGAGAAATTCAACACCTTGGGGGTTTTCTGCTTAGTCCCTTTTTAAGATATTCAAATGGATTGGCTTTGTCAATTGTCAATATACCAGTATATATGTGTATGTTATGTGTATAAACATACACATTAAGAAGTTCAGACTCTTTTCTAATAATGGTACCTCTTCCCTTCACTTGTACAATCCTTGCTTTGGCACCCTTTGGTCCTCAGAGATGGGGAACCATAATTAGTATGGAGAAAAGAAGAGAAAGCATTTTTTTGCTGCTATCTAATGGCACATCCAGAATCAAATAAAATTATTTAGTTAAAAGGAACTCAATAAGCAAAAGTGAACAGCTTATCCTGTCCAGGGAAGAAGATGAGAGAAAGGTTAATAAAATACCATATGATTTCACTTATATGAGGAGTCTAAAGAAATTATAGAAATGAACAAATTAGAAACAAACTCATAGATATAGAGAACAGACTGAGGGTTGCCAGAGGGGAAGTAGATTGAGGGACTGGATGAAAAAGGTGAAGGGATTAAGAAGTACAGACTGGCAGTCACACAATAGATGTGCAGATGTAAGCTACAGCATATAGAATATAGTCAGTAATTCTATAAAAACTATGCATGGTGCCAGGTGGGTACATGGAATATCATGGAAAACATTTTGTGATATATGATGATTGCCTAGCCACTATGCCATACACCTAAAACTAATACAAAATAATATTGAATGTAAACTACAATTTTAAAATAATTAATATCAAAAGTAAAGTTAATAAGAATTCGCCAAGAAAGGTGAACATTTAGCATCCGGCAACCAATGCCCCTGATCAGAAACAGGAGCAGGGATAACTTTTCTTTGGGATACCTTTGCTCTTTAATGTGTATTTTCAGAAAAACTGGCCTTAGCATTTACAGTGGGGCTCTTATTTCCTCAAATCTACTTAATATTTAGTAAATGTAACATTTCTAAGACTGCATTTCTCCCAATTTCATGTCACTTACCTGTTTATCAAAAGCTACCCAGGATGGTACTATATTTCCCATTTCTTTAGAAAATGCACTGCATTGGGGCTTCGTCCTTTGCATGAGAGGCAGTTCACCTATTCCAGTTTTACCTTCAGTCACCTGCATTCTGGGGAACTTATGCTTTCCCACCTGTGAATACAAGAGATAACATAAAATGGCCAAGCTCACTCTTTAAGCCTTTTCTTACTTGTTTTAAAATGAAGCACACTTCCTATCATTTATTTTTCCCATTATAAAATGCATATTAGAGTGGCAAATAATTATAATCAATATTTCTCCCTAAAGTTGTGCCACATTTTAAATTCAACGCCTTTTAACAAATTCAAAACTTTGAAAAGCAATAAGGATAAAACCAATGCTCTACGCTATGTAAAACATTTAAAAATAGCTATTACTGCAAGTGAACATTTAGAACATTAGCTTGCTAATTGGCATATTCTACTTATTTGCAAAGAACAAAAATGGCAGGGGGGACTCCTCTACTTCAGAGTAAAAATGTAAGTTTTCCTACAGAAGTCTAACATTATTTTCAACAAAACAGACAACAAAAACTTTTGCTCATTAAAATAAATGTAAAACAAAAAATTCCTCAGAGCTGCCATTCTCCTCCTAATTGTAGAACCTTGCCTTCCCTCTTCCTCACTCCTCTCCCATCTCTTCTGGGGATCTGGGTAGAGAGGTAAAGCTTGGAAAATGCTACCAAGGGCCAGCAAAGATGTGGGCCAACAATGACTCACATGTTCTGTTAGTAGGAAAGTAAAGCAGAAGGATCCCTCTGAGTTATGAGAATACCTAGCAAAGTGAAAAGTGTATATGCCCTACAAGGTAGGAAGTCCACCCTTAAATATTTTTTGTGTTGTGCACGAGGAGCTATATATCAGATGATTTGTTACAGCAGTGTTTGTATGAGTGAAAAATAGGAAACAATCCAAATGTCCATTAATAGCAGAAAAGATATCTCAATTGTCTTCTCTTTATAAAATGGGATATTAATACAGAGGTCTAAATTACATTTATCAATGTGGACAAATTTCAAAAAATTGCTGGTGAAAAAAATAAGTAGTAGAGGGGCACATAAAATTTGATAATTCCACATCTGTAAAGTCTGAAAATATTCAAAATACAGTATTATTTGTGCTTAATATAAGCATAGAAATGATAAGTAGCAAATTCAAGAAAACAATACCATATATACAATATATGATACAATATATGATATCAGGTCTGTCTGGGAAAAGTCAGCCATAGTTAATATAATGAGAATGGTTTGCATGATATCGAGGTAACCTGGATGGAAGGACAGTGGACTGGATGGAAGGAAAGTGGACTGGAATGCACATGTGTGAACAATGACAACTTCACTAGTCAATGGGGTCATAGATGCTGTTGAGTGAGCATGTGTATTATGTGGCCATCGCATTCAAAATGACTGAGCAAGTAGAGCAACAAATCTGCATCAGATTTTTGCTTTAAGTTTGAGCGTTCCTCCATGGAAACTATATGGATGATTCAGAAGACTGTAGCTATGGGCAGCTGATGATTGACAGCTTCATCACAACATGTCCACTAATGGGTCATGTCTTCTGCAGAGTTTTTTTGTGAAAGATCAAATCATCCAGGTGACTCGGGCCCCCTATAGCCCAGATTTGGCACCCTGAGAGTTCTGGCTTTTCCTAAAATTAAAATCACTTTTGAAAGGGAAGAGATTTTAGACTATTGATGAGATTCAGAAAAACACAATGGGGTAGCTGATAGTGATTAGGAGAACTACGTAAGGTCCCAAGATACCTACTTTGAAGGAAACGAAGGTGTCACTGTCTTATGTGCAATATTTCATGTATCTTATATCTTCTTCAATAAATGTCTCCATTTTTCTTATTATATGGCTGGATACTTTATGGACAGACTCATAAATCATATGAAAATGAACACCCATGTTCCCCAGAGCCCTGCATAAAAATATAACATTTTAGGTACACTGAAGCCTTCTCTCAGAGTTCATGCCCTTGCCTCCATCTCCAAAGGTAACCATTATCCTAAATTTGCTGTTTGAACCTGAACACTGCCAGAATTATATAATGCCAGGGCAATTACCTCTTGCAAAGCATGATGCACTTGGCAGAGAAATCTAAAAAGAAATTCAAAAGACTCTGTTTCTTTGTGTTTACTTGTTTTGAGACAGCCTAATGAATGAGAGAATACATTTGCAAATTGTATATCTGATAAGTGGTTAACCTCTGAAATATATAAAGAACTCATACAATTTAACAGCAAAAGGAAACCCGATTTAAAAATGGGCAGTGGATCTGAATATACAGTTTCTGCAAACAAGACATACAAATGGCCACCAGACATATGAAAAGATGCTTAACATCACTGATCACCAGGCAAATGCAAATTAAAACCACAATGAGATATCACCTCACACCAGTTAGAATGGCAAAAACATGGGTGGACCTTGAGGGCATTATGCTAAGTGAAATAAGTCAAAGACAAATTCCATATGATCTCATTTATATAGAGAATCTGAAAAAAACAAGCTCACAGATACACATAACAGATTGGTAGTTACAATAGGTGGAGGTTTGGGGATAGTAGGTGAAATGAGTAAAAGGGGGTCAAAGCTACAAACTTCCCATTTTTAAATAAATAACTTGTGGGATATAATGTACAGCATGGTGACTATAGTTAACAATACAGGATTGTATATTTGAAAGTTGCAGAGAGTAAATCTTAAAATTTCTCATCACAAGAAGAAAAGATTTGTAACTATGGTGATGAATATTAACTAGACTTCTGTGGTGATCATTTTGCAATGTATACAACTATAAAATCATTACATTGTACACCTGTAACTAACATAATGTTGTACATCGATTATACCTCAATAAAAACAAATAAACTACTCAATGTTAACAAGAAAAGACCTCATTTCTTCTTGTAGTGAAGACAGCCTAAAAGAACAGGGAAGGGCCTGTGCAGCCCTGCCCAGGGAAGCCAGGCCACAACAGCTGCCCTACACAGATAAGCAGCCCAGTTTAAAGGCTCTGGGAGGAAAGTTAGAGGCAGTAGTTAGGATGGTGAGCTGCAGCCTGACACTGTCCCTTAGAGTCCATTGCCACCACCTCAACCAGGCCCCCACACCCCTTCACACTCACAACCACACATACAGACAAACACACACAAAGGTTACCACAAGTCAGTCCCAAATCACCATAGCAAAGCAAAAGATGAGTTGGTTAAAATGAATGGTGCAATAATAGAAATTTATAACAATGCTTGTTCCCACCTTTGAAACAAGTAATGTGGGGAAATCACAAACTCACCTCAGGTCAAATCAATAAATGTTTCTTAAGCATTTACTATATTTCTAGCTTTATGACAGATATTCTAGTTAAAATAAGTATAAGATTCAGCCCTTGCCCTAAAGAAGAAACCCACATTCTTGCTTATAAAGCAATATTTAGATATATAAAACAACTAGAAAACTAAAACCAGTATAACTACCATGTGTGATCACTTAGTATGAGCTAGACACTCTCTCTATCTCTCTCTCTCTCTCTCTCTCTCTCTCTCTCTCTCTCTCTCTCTATATATATATATATATATATATATATATATATATATAATCTAACTTCACCATCACAAAACTAGTGATAGGTGCTATTTCTGACATGTGACCAAATGAGGAAACCAAGGCAGAGAGAGGTAGACTACCACACCCACAGTTACACAGTAACTAGCAGACATTTTAACCTAAGTTCATGTGACCTTAAACTCTGGTAAGTTTATTCACCCAGAGCTGTCTACTGCCAGCTAGAGTAGTAGTGTTGAGGTGCTGTGGGTAATTGGATACTGCCTTGGGCCTGGAGGAATGGGATGAATTAGATGGGAGAGGAGAGGAAAGGCAAGGGTATTCTAGAAAGGGTCATGAGTGATGCAGAGCAGCTGAGCTGAAGCACCGAGTATGAGGGGCAAGAGTGGGGCAAGACTAATAAAAAGTATAAGTTCAAGTTTGGAATGAAGGTAGAATACAGTAGACTATATAAGGAGGTCTATATTATGGAAAGCTTCACATTTAAATATCATATACACTTAAACCTCTCCTTGAGCAAGAACATAGTATAATGAAAGAGTATCTGGGGTGGCAGTAGTCTAGATGGACTGAAAACCATCTTATTGTAATCAGACTATCAATAATTAGAAAACTGGATCATACCAAAGGTTAGAGAAAATATGGGGAAACAGGAACCCTAGTACTTTATTGATGAGCAAGTTAACTGTCATTCTGATAGTAATGTAGTACACTTGGTAAAATTAAGGATGGTCTGCCCTATGATTCAAAAATCTTACTCCTTCAGAGAAGTTTTTATGGCAGCCAACAAATGGATATATATGAGAATGTGTTATAGTATTTTGGATAAGTTGGAGGCAACCTAGATATCCATATTGGTGGAATAGATAAGAAAATATAGTTTAATGGATAAGTACACTATGGTGGGTATTAACTTCACATCATTGCTTAGGAGCAATAAACCAGATGTATTAATTTAGGCTGCCATAACAAAATTTCATAGATTGAGTGACTTAAACAAGAATTTACTTCTCATAGTTCTGGATATTTGAATGTCCAAGATCAAGGTGCTGGTCAATTTGGTTGGCCAGTACAGGTTCTCCTTTTGGTTTGCAAACTAGCAACTTCTCACTATTCCCCACATAGCAGAGAAAGAGAGAAAGAGAGAGAGAGAAAGAAAGGGAGAGAGAGAGAGAGAACAAGAACACTATTTAGCCTCTTTTTAATAACAGCACTAATCTCATCATGGAGCCCCACTCTCATGACCTCATCTAAAACCTAATTACCTCCTAAGGCCCCTTGTCCAAATATCACATTGGGGGTTAGAGCTTCAACATGAATTTCTAGGGGACACAATTCATTCCATAGCATCAGATGTGCATGTAGCAGCACAGATAGATCCTTAAAACATATCATTGAGTGAAAAAAATCATCTCTATCACATACAATATTATTTCTATAGTTTTTTCAAAAAACAAATACTACATATTTTATAAGGACACATACAGATTTAAGAATGTTCATCAAAGACAATTGTATGGAAACCTACATAAAGTGGAGAGGGAATGATATTAGGGACCAGGAATGACAAGGAATAAAAATATATAAAATGAGTGAGATCTTGCACAGATTGATGATATTGTGCCATAAATGGAGGAATAGAATTAATTCACCTATTGGCACCTGATGTATGTTAAAGGCTGTGATGTCAGATGTGCTGAGAGTTGGGAGGCTGTAAGAAAGAAGGTGAAGGGATTAAGCAATATGTGTGTGTGTGTGTGTGTGTGTGTGTGTGTGTAGACACAGTCACATAGACACAGACAACAGTATGGTGCATGGTGATTACCAGAGGGAAAGGGCAGTTGTGAGGAGGGGGAGGTGAACAAAGTGGGGAAATATAGGAGCAGGATGAGACTTTGCTCTAGGCCATAGTTACCTGATGAAGTGTGCAGATGTTTTGTTGAGCTGTATACTTGAAACCTGCATGGTTTTGCAAACCAATGTCACCCCAATAAATTCAATAAATAAAATAAAAATGACACTAGAATGAGAGGTAAAAGGTAGGCAGACTAGGCAAGCTACTAGTGCAGCTGAGAAGGCACAAAATGAGAAAGTCCTGCATCAGGGTAAAGATAATGGGAATGGAAGGGAAGGAACAACATCCTTTAAATTCAGAAGCCTCAAAGTATCTTTGAAGGAGGGCAAGTTTATTTTCTCAAATCATTTCAGACTAATACTTTTGTAATACGTAATAATTACAAGAAATTGAAGTGGAAATAGACATAAAAACTTACAAGCCCATTGATCATAGTCTTGGATTTCATGGCAATATCAATTTGCTTTATAAGTTTCTAAAGACTCCCAATGTCACAAACACACACCCCATTTGGAGTAGCACCGCTGTAGTGGACATCAGGCAAAGAAAGCAACATCTGTGTTTGGGTGTGCTAACACATTGTTGACCGGCAGTTTTATACAAAAGCTAATGCAAGTACAAACATGAATTAACTCGTGTAGCAAACTACATCCATCTGTTGATTAAGAAAGAAAGAGAAAGATGGTGACAGAGAAGAGAGCAGTGCTGATGGCGTTCTCCAGTACCAAAGCAGCTGGAGCATAGGATAGGGAGCACGAGATATCTGCAGGTCCCTAAGAATTGGAGCACGGTCAGCAACTGGACTCAGGGGAACACAGCCCAGAGGCAGCAGAGACCTACAGGAGAGCAGGTGAGATGGTTCCAAACCAGCTGGATGGCAAAGGTCAGCTCTGGGAAGTGGAGGCTCTACCCAGAGGGGCGTGTTTAACTGAAGCCAGTTCCAGGCTCCCTGGAGACTGGAAATCTGAACAGTGAAGTGTGGGCAGCAAGGGCAAACACTGGAGGGAACGAGGAATTGATCTCCTGCATGGGAGGGACTGTGTGAGAGCCTCACTCTGGCAACAGGGAGAGGAAGCTCCTCACTGGGCCAGAGGCAGAGGGGAAGAGACCTGCGGGGAGCAGGAGCGGAGGAGCAGGGAAGTACACCAGCCAGGGTGGCGAGAGGGCTGAAAACAGTGGTGCTGGGCCACCAGGGAAACAGCAGCTTGAAGCCCCTGTGAAGGGGGAGGCCCTGCGCACCCACACAGGCACCTGGGCTTCCGCAGAAACAACAAAATTCGAGCTGGGAACTGGTAGCTGGGGCAACTGACCCGCCCATTGCAGGTGACCAAGGCCGTAGCGCAGACACACTGGGAGGGACGCATCACAGAGGCGGCATGGACTCCTTGGAGAGCTGGTCTGCTTGGTGGATTGGCCCTTGCCCAGGGGAGATTGGCAGTGTTGGCAGACCCTGGGCACTGTTGGTAGACGGGGGCTGCCTCCTCTGGGAGCTGCGGGGCAGAGCCAGTCATCACAGGAGCCAACAAGGTTGCACGTCGCCCTCCAGGGGTGTCAGGTGCCCATCACAGGCAGGAATCTCCGCCAGGAGCTAGAGGGGGCACCCTGCTGGACTTCAATCTGAAGAAAAGGGAGGGCCCCAGAACACCAGCAGCCCTAAAACCCAGCTAGGCTACCGGAGGCCCAGCCGACCTCGGGGCTGACACTCAGGATCAGCCCTGACTGTGAAAATCATAGGCCCTGACACTCGAAGACCAGCTAGACTGTAGACTTCAGAGATCTGACCAAGAAAAAGAGGCAGCCTCAGGAAATGGATTGCTGCTAATCTCAAGCACCTGAGTTATACTGAGAGCTATATGAACTATTAATCCCCAACATATCCTTTTCAAAAGTTACTGCTCACATATTTTAAATTCTCCCCTATCTCAATCCACCTAAATACCCAAGACCCTCCACTTATTCTTTTTTTTTTAATTTTATTGTTGTTGTATTACATCCATCCCCTTTTTGCTCCCCTCTATCCCCCTCCCCACCCACCCATTCCCCCCAAAACCAATCCACCCTGTTGTCCATGTCCATGGTTCCTTTATACTAGGTTCTTGTCTAAGCTGCTCCCCTTCTTTGCCTCTGCCTCCCCCCTCCCCACAACCTCTTTCCCCTGACCACTGCAGGCCTATTCCTTGTATTCATACTCTTGGTTCTGTTTTGCTTGTTGTTAGTTTTGTTCATTATTGTCCCGTAATGGGTGAGATCATATGATACCTGTCCTTCACTGACTGGCTTATTTCACTAAGCATAATACTCTCCAATTCCATCCATGTTGTTGCAAAGGGTACAAGTTCCTTCTTTCTTTCTGCCATATAGAATTCCATTGTGTAAATGTACCAAAGTTTTTTGATCCAATCATCCACTAATGGGCACTTAGGCTGTTTCCAGCACTTGGCTATTGTAAATAGTGCCGCTATGAACATAGGTGTGCATAGGTTCTTATGAATTGGTGTTTCAGGATTCTTTGGGTATAGTCCAAGTAGTGGAATTGCTGGATCAAAAGGCACTTCCATTTTTAGATTTTTAAGGAAACCCCATACTGTTTTCCACAGTGGCTGCACCAGCCTACATTCCCACCAACAGTGCACGAGGGTTCCCTTTCCCCACATCCTCTCCAACACTTGTTGTTTATTGATTTGCTGATGATTGCCATTCTGAGAGGTGTGAGGTGGTATCTTAATGCAGTTTTAATTTGCATCTCTCTGATGACTAGTGATGTTGAGCATTCTTTCATATGCTTCTGGGCCCTTTGTATATCTTCCTCAGTGAGTTGTCTGTTCAGGTCCTTTGCCCATTTTTTAATTGGGCTGTCTGTCTCCCTGGTGTTGAGTCGCATTAGTTCTTTATATATTTTGGAGATCAGACCCTTGTCTGAGGTATCAT
>PVIW01010604.1:0-43161 GCA_004026585.1 Noctilio leporinus
AAGAAAGAAGGAACTTGTACCCTTTGCAACAACATGGATGGAACTGGAGAGTATTATGCTTAGTGAAATAAGCCAGTCAGTGAAGGACAAATATCATAGGATCTCACCCATTACAGGACAATAATGAGCAAAACTAACAACAAGCAAAACAGAACCAAGTATATGAATACAAGGAATAGGCCTTCAGTGGTCAGGGGGAAAGGGGTTGGGTGGGAGGGGGGAGGCAGAGGCAAGAAAGGGGAGCAGCTTAGACAAGAACCTAGTATAAAGGAACCATGGACATGGACAACAGGGGGGATTGACTTTGGGGGGAATGGGTGGGTGGGGAGGGGGACAGAGGGGAGCAAAAAGGGGATGAATGTAATGCAACAACAATAAAATTAAAAATAAAATTAAATAAAATGGTTAAACAGAATTTAACTTTCTGCTTGTAAGTGAATATCAATATTATCAGTTTTTATATATTAATACATTTATAAAATTGATGTGGTTTCTGCAGATTATTTTGAAATAATATGAAAGGTGACACATATTCCAAACCCTTAAAAAATGAGTATAACTAGTAAAAAAGAAAAAGAAAATAAATACACTGGAATGTTTTTTCTCCTTTAGGAATAGAGGTGGAAAAATCTATGTAAAGTGTCAGAAAATCTTATCAGCTAAGTACTTGATTTTTTTAAAGCTATTCATTATACCAATGCCATATATTATTCTCAGTAGATGACAAAAAGTTGATTAAATTTCAAAATCTATTCCTGAATAAATAGTTTGGAAACTGAAATAGAAGATATGTTTCATAGATTTACATTTCTAGGAATAGAATACGTCTACAGAAAAATTATGAAGATAAAACTTTCATGTCAAAAAGATGAGCAAGTCTTATTGTGCACATAGGGTGTTCCTATTACTTACCATTCTGCTGTCACTATTAGACTACATTGTAAGTAAAATAAACTAACTAAGTGAGATTGCTGAAAAGGTCAAAACCAGGATTTTTTTCTCAATAAATCTTATACTACATTAACATAAGAGAGAATAGATTGCAAAATATTACACTTAATATTAAAATTAAGTACATTATATAAAAACATTACAAAAGTAACTTTTAAAAAGATTTTACTTTTTAATTTTTAGAGAGAGGGGACAGGAAGGAGAAAGAGGGAGAAAAAGATGCATGCATGAAAGAAATATTGATTGGTTGTCTCTTGCACACACCCCAACCAGGGACCGGGCCTGCAACCCAGATCATTCTTATCTAACAAAATTACTGGCTTCTAGTCTATGACCTATATCTAATAAAATATAACACCTCATATTGTAATGATAATTATTTAAAACTCAAAATATTCTAAAATTTGCATTGAACCTAATATTAAAAAATAAGAACCCAAATGTTATGTAAGGATAGCATGTCTGCACATCCCAATGGTTTAAATGAGTTACTCTTATTTAATATTCTCTTAAGTGCAAGGGACACAGCAGCAAAAGTGGGTCCCAGCACTCCATGCAATGAGCACATTCCGTTTCCCTCTCCACCTCCAATGACAGCTACGCTCTACCCTAGTGCAACTTCACCTTAGGAATATACTTTTATGTATTGAGGAAAGCCTTCCTTTACAAGCCTTCCTTTGGAGATCAGGATCCGACCTTGCAATTTTATCCTTTATAAAAGCCTTACATTTGAAAGCAGTTTTTCAATGCTGTGTTTTGGAGCCTGAAATGATTCCTCTTAGCTGAAACTCCTGGCCTCCCAGTGACGCTTACACCTGAAACCCCAGCTCGATCATGACCTTTATGCCTGGTATTGCTGGACTCCTTGTGATGACTCCTGACCGTTCTGACACGTGCCACCTTCTGAACTCACTTCCTGCGTGGGAGCGCTGTGAGCCATGTCCTCACACATCACACGTGCTGTAGCTCCTCTTCTAAAATAACTGTGGTTCCCTCCACAGTTGTGTGGCTTTAAGTGTAATGGGTCCCACAGGCCTCTGGGTTTGTTTGATTCTATCTAGTGTTCCCTGAGGTGATTGGTAGTGTAGTATTCTATAAGCAAACCAGACCCATTTAAAAGTTCTCCTTTGAAAGCCTGGCTGGGGGCACAGTGGATAAGGTGCCCTCCCCAAAGGTTGCTGGCTGGATTCCGCAATCAGGTTACATAACGAAGTTGCAAACCAGGTCTCCAGCCATGTCCGTAGCTGGAGGCAGGTGAAAGGCAACCATACAGTGATGTCTCCCCCAACCCCTGCCTTTCTCCCTTCCTTTCTCTCTAAAAATAATAAATAAAAATCTTAATAAATAAATACATAAACATTCTTCTGGGAAGATTTTTAAATGTATTGCCTCTCTTCCCTCCACCTAAATTAAAACAACAACGACAACAACAAAAACCCCTAATAAGCTAGGGGATAATCTTAAACTCCTTTTCTATTGAAGGATGGGGGAATGCCAGACCAGAGCCATGTTGGCAATCCCTTTGAATCCATGGCCAACTATCTAAAAGCAAATACCCATTACCAGTCAGTGAATCTATCAAATTATGCCTTTATCTCTTTAAATATGTGGTTTCCATGACAATTAATCTTTGTTTCTGTGCATCATGATGAACAGGAGCAGGACGCAGGGGCTGGCATTCCGGGAAGGATTGCTGAGGATCTCCTCGCTGAGGACAGCAGCACGGACCCCCAGCCTCCAACACGGAAGTATTTGCTGCCCCTTCTGGACTGCGCCAAGGCAGAAGCGAGTTCATTCTATGCCATTTCCATTCAGACATTCTCATCTGAACGCTCTTCATGGCTTGTCCCATGGACCAAACTCCTTTGTATCACTGTTTGATCATTTATTTTTTGACCTTTTCTATGCTGATGGGTGATTTCGGTGACAGACGCATTACAACCTCAAGATCTGCGGGTGGAGCCCCTGTTTTCAGGGGTCCTGAGACACCGCTGACATCATCAGCCTTGAACTTGCACCCACAGTTCACAACGCAACTATTCCAGCCAAACTTTTCTTCTCAGCCATAACTTGTGTCCCTAACCCTCATTGTGCTTATATTATCTGCTTTCTTGTTCTATCTAAATGTCCATGTGCATGTATACTGCTAACAAAGGAGTCATATATTAAAGTATGAGGTTGTGTCTCATTAATAGTGTCACCATGGACTTGCCAATTTTTAAAAATTCATTTTTTAATATTATCTCGGTTAAAGACCTTAATTTTTGTAAGTAAATGAGTACATTTCACTAATTTATTTTTTGATTCCTTTCAACTGTTTTTCTCATCTATATAAAGTAAATTGATTGATAATACAGATTCAGTATGTTTTTTTCTTTATTGATATTGACTTACAAAAATTTTGAGAACTTCTAATCAGACCCAAATTAAGAAACAGAATTTTATCATCCCTCTTATAAGAGTAATTAATTATCTGATTTCTAACCATAGACTCATTTGAGGCATTCCCATTTTATAAATGTAGGAACTGTAACTCTGTTTTTCTGACCACCTATCTGAGTTTGGGTAGAACATCACCTACTTTTAGAGCACAGCAAGAATGAAGGACTAGTTACTGTTTTAGGTCCATGACACCATCAGAGGGAAATGGGCAGGGACAAGAAGGAGATGTATATTTTTATGACATTATATAATTGTGAAAGAGCTCAGTGGGAGGATGTTAACTGAAATAAAAACGGCCTTGCTTTGTTTTCAGATTTCAGAGAGGCCCTCTATCAATCCTGCCAGCTGGACCTCTCTGATTTCACCCTAATGTTCCATGTCTCATTTGGCCCAGCCATTGTCTTGGCCCAGGCTGAAGCTCTGAATGAATATCTAATACTGCATCAAGTTAATATTGGGATACTTGGGAAAGACACATGCCAGAGGGAGGGTGAAGCATTTTTAAAAGTCTCTGCTGCCTATCTGCATTTTTGATCTTCTAAAAGGCAAAGCTACCTCATAATTCATAATGTAAAAATGTCCAATACATAAGTTCCTGGTTATCCAATATTAAATCACAATATTAATGTATTATGAGATGAATGCTTTTAAAGTAAAAACAAAGAAAACTGAAGTTTTTCATGATAAAATATCAATGGAAACTTGTTTGTTTGAATAAGTAAATAGCTATCCAAAATCAAATAGCTGTCAATACATTGCCCTTAGCTAGTTTTTCGCCTTTGAAATGCAGGTCTGGATTGGCCCCTAGGCAAATATGGAGCAGCTGTTTAGGACAGTTGTTGTCCAGCTGGGAGAAAATCAAAACGGTTACAGCTTTTATGCTACCCATGAAGTTTTTACACTACAGGAATTCGATAACATTCGGGAAGATATTATAGCAGTCACTTTTAACTTTAAAGAAGTGCAAATATCTTCTGCTAGTCTACATGTGTAGATGTTAACAGGATTGGATACACTTAACCCTAACATTTAAGAAAATGGAGTTAGTACATACCCATTTGCTGTAGAAGCATGCTAATTTGTGAAATTTTCAGGGAAATACTATTAGTATTAATTTTATTAAAAATTGTTTAAAAAAACTCTATGGTTAACATCATTCTTTTTGTTTTAAGATTTTTTATTTATTATTTTAGAGAGAGGGGAAGGGAGAGAGACATCACTCTATGGTTGCCTTTCACCCAACTTCAGCTATGGAGCTGGCTGAATACCTGACTTGCAACCTCGTTATGTAACCTGGCTGGGGAATTGAGTCAGCAACCTTTGGGGCCCCCACCTTATTCACTGTGCCACCAGCCAGGGCAGAAATTGTTTCTTATCAAATAATCAGCTGAATTCAGAAAACAGCAAAAATACTGAAATACACTTTCAGTTGTGAAAAATAAAACATTTAAAATTTTTATAAATTAGAACTTAGATAAGCAGTTTTAAGTACGATTTTGAGGTAGGCTGCATTTCTTTGCCTTCCAACGGTTATTAAGAAGTCTAAGTAATACATGTAACATATATGTTGTGAACATTTAATATGATGTAGATCTACTTGTTTATGATTTCAGTAGGTTGTTTTAATCCAGTTGTTTACAACAAAGATGAAGAAAACTGTTGCTTTGATGTGAGAAAGATGGATGTCATCGTCCCCCAGCTACTGCCCTTGATGGAAAGTCAGCATCCCAGCTGCTCAGGGGCCTGCTAAGGCTTATTCAGAAGAACCTGTGGAGAGGTAACTGCAACAAGGAGGACATTTAGACTATAAACACAGAGAGTTTGTGGACTATTGAGAGATACAGTTTGGGAAAAGAGACTCTTCGCTAACTTAAAACTTCTCAGAAAACCTTTGGGGCATTTAGCTCCCGCATTGTCAAGGCAACTGTGGGTGGCATTGGCATTGGCAAAACGCCTCTGGCGCCTGTGAAAGAGATCACTCTGCCCACCGACATTGGCATCTTCATTCCCTAGCAACGGTATTCCAGCAACAGGGGACGACTTTGCTGGCAGCTGGAAATCAATTCTTAGATTTGGACTTTAGTCCTTCGTCTCCCCTTGCCTGGAACAACGGTGTGATTAATCTGTCACTTGTTTAGAGTGTTATTTCTTTATTTTGTTTATTAAGAGATTACTATACTGAAAGCCATTGGTTTGTGAAATTATAATTCCCTCAGGAACCTGTGCTAAATATTGCCAGCAAATGCAAACTCAGTTTTTGAGCATAACTTTTGATTTCCACTCCCCCCTATAAACCCAAAACAATATATTAACTCAGAATTCTATTAAAATTTTACCTTCTACCTTTAAATGCAGACCTGTAAAAAATGTTAAAGTAAAGCACACAAAAACATAAGAGTGTTTTCAAAGTAGTATTAGATACTCAAAAAACTAAAACTATATATTATCTTCAACTTCAAAATTTCCAAATGACATCTTGACTGATGTATTTGAGATTTTTATAGTACCAATAAAAGCATAAGCAATAGCTAAATGTTAAAAGCAACTTTTCTCATCATAAATAATCTTTTCAGAAAATTCTTCATAGAATGTTTTATGAAAATATCATCCAAAATTTGCTGTGAATATACATATATTTTCTGATATATATTATTTTAAAAGCTAGTATCGTTTTCTCTTATGGGTACCAATTATTAATGGAGTCCACAAAATATTTACCCCAACTAACAAAATGTTATTTTGCATTTTGGGCTAATTAGAATAAAATATGCTCTGTTGGTGGAACCAAATATATACATTTCCAAAAATATGTACTATGACATATTTATTCCAGAATGCCTGATTATTTAAAAGTCATCATGGCAAACATTGCCTATAATTAATTTCAAACATAATTAGAAAGACTATTCAGCAGTTCTGTATATTTCATAGCAGCTACTTCTCAATGTGACACTAGACTGGACTTGTCATTGAATTCTTCATCACTACACATATCACAGTTTTAAAAAATCCATTCAACTAAATAATGTCTTTGATAGAGCACTAAAAATTACTAGTTTCATTTCATCTTGATAATTGAATACATATATTTCAATATTTTGAGTTAAAAAAGTGAAGAAGTTTGCATAAAGCAGTTGTGCTGTCCATTGAGGTACCAGAGGCACATCTCAAGGAAAAGAATTGTGTGAGTTGCAAGCTCAACTAGCAATTTTGTTCAAAAAGAGAATTATTATTTGAAAAGATGTCCAATAAAATTTTATAATTATTCACTTTTGGTTACTTGGCAGGCTTTTGCAAAAATTTATGAAATGAGGCTGTCACTTCAAAGAAATGAAATTACTCTATTTGTTGCCAATTATGAAATTCAAGCTCTCAAGAGAAAACTCTAAATTCAAAAGACTGTATCTGCTGCTGTGAACTTGACAGCTTCCTGACACTTACAAGTTTTCTAATGAAATCAGCAGAGAAATTAAAAATGTGATTTTAGATATACATACAAATGTGTCAGATCTTGGGAAATCTACACAAGGCAACAAACAAATATGTTGCAATTGAACAGTGCACGTTAGTACAAAATCCTGCATGAATAAAAGGTCTTATCAAAGTCCATTGGATTTTAATGTAACAAAGTAAAAAATTTGTTACATTAAATTGTTTGGTGTCCTTTTTTTATTTTTTATTTAGTTTTAGAAAGAAGGGAAGGGAGAGGGGCAGAGAGGGAGAGAGACATTAATGTATGGTTGCCTTTCACCTGCCACCAGCCTTGGACCTGGCTGGAAACCTGGCCTGCAACCTGGTTATGTGCCCTGGCTGGGAATCGAACCAGCAACTTTGGGGTTCACAGACTGGCACCTTATCCACTGTGCCACCAGCCAGGGCTGATGTCTTTTTATATTTCACATGACAACTAATTTAAGAAAATGCTTTGCTAATATTTGTGTAATATCAAAGAAATAGCTATCATTACCTGAAAGGGCTATTAAAATATACCTCCCTTTTAAAATCCTATTCCCTCACACAAATACATCTGTGTAAGTCTCTGCTTTTCTTCATATATACCCATTCAAACTAGATATTATAACTGCTTAAAGGCAGAAACCAAGGCACGTGGTGGATCCTATGGGAGGCAATCAATCAATGTCTGTCTCTCTCTTTCTGGAGAGCATGACCAATACAATGGCAGTGGTATGTTCAAGACAGCAAAATGTGTATGAAACAAAGAGGAGTTACTCATGTCAACCAAGATGGCTACCAGCCAGTCAAGAGGGAAACTACCTAAATCAGAGCAGACACATCTAGGTGCAAGCTTAGGTGCAAGGAGATGCATCTAAGATAGCTGCAAATGTAATCTGAAGAACCATGTCAGCAGAGCTGGACCACCCCTAGATAGGCTCCTGGGGAAATTCCCCACTTGCCAACAAGGGTGCCAAGACATTTAGCAAAAGCCCTAGAAGGGTGGAGTTTATCACTGCCAAGGTACAGCTGAGGCAGGCTCCAGACCATACACCACTGTGATGCTTCATACCATGGTAATCTCCCTTGGAACTGGCCACCTGAGGCTCTGTTCTGCTGCCTGCCTGGCTCTAAAGATCCTTCCTTGCAAGATGCTGACAACTCCATTGTCCACTGTGCTGTCTACTGGACCTGCAGACTGAGACTCTAGGACACAGGTTATTCTCCATTGATTGTTCTGTGTGTGTGTGTATGTGTGTGTTATACTTCTCTTAGATTGTTGGAGCATGAGTAGGATATTAATGTATATGTTGATGTTCTACCTGAAGTGAACCTACATTCAATAACAGCTGAGTGAATAGCATAGTTACTGTGTGTGACTCTTGTCCATTCCTTGGTGCCGGGCTTCTCAGCAGGCAACTAGCTGAGAGGTTGCCCGTCTGATTTATAAGACTATATCTGGTAACGTTTTCTTTTGAGAAATGTTATTTTGCTTTATTATTACAAGATCTTTTACATCAATTACACTATTTTAAATTTCCATTTTTTCTCTATTGATTGTTTTACATACAGATTATTTTTATCTGTCTTCATGTTTAACTTTTAGTTTATATTCTATCTTATTTTATCTTATTCTTCGTTTTATTTTATTCAGAGATTTTTGGTTTACTCATGTGGCATGTTGGCTTTGAGTTCCACTGTAAGAGAACCTACTTAAGTTTGTTTATTAGTCATGACTCTGTTTTCTCTCTTTTTGCTTAAAGTTTTAAAAGTAGAATCTTCCAAAAGTCATCTGGGTGGGAGAAGAGCCCTTGGAAAGGGCATCTTGTTTGCATATGTACACTTAATCCCTCTGTATTCAATACCCTATGCCATGGCTCATTCCCTACCGGACAATGGGCTTAAGTCTTTTCTACAAGCAATAGGCAGTTGTCTTTTAAATGCACAAGTGGTTTTAAGTAATTTGGGTAATTCTGGTATACAGCTTATGGTATTACATGTTTCCTTATCAGTATGTTACTTATGGATATAATATAAAATATAATAGTGCTAATAAAACATAATGGCCAGTTTATAAATACATAAGATTAAACTTGTCCATAATTCCAGGAAAAAAAAAAGTAAGACTCGCTGTTTTTTTTTTTTTTTTTTTTATTCTTCATGACAAGAGAAAAATGACCATTGGAGGATAAAATTAATGAAGTACATTTGTATTAAATGAGTGAGAGCAAAATACATAAGTGATTACATACATATATTTGTTTCAAAGGGCTTATTTAAGAGCTTAATAAAACAGCAAGGGTTTTATGTTTGTGAAACTTACTTTTTAGTGCAGAGGTTGGAAAATTGTGAGCTGTGGGCCAAACCCAGTGAGCCGTCTGTTTTTATAAATAAGTGTGTGTTGGAATACAGCTATCCTCATCACATATTGGCTGGAGTTGCATTTGTCCACAAAGCCAGAGCTAAGCAGTTGCTAGAGACCACATGTGGACCTCAAAAAAGAAAACAGTAACTGAAGACTTACAAAAAATTTCCAGACCTCCCATTTTAGTGACATATCATTGAATGGAACATGCTATATAGTTCATTAGTTCAATGACAAATGCTCACCAGCATCCAAAGATGAAAGTTATGTAGTTTGGCATTAATAAAATTATAGAGAAGTTAATTATGTTATTTGTGATTTAAAACAAAAATACATTCTAAAACTGATACTGAGTATGGACTCTAGCAATGGTATTCAGGAGCAAAAATTATAAATTGCATTTTAAAAATCTGATGCCTTTCAGGAACAGTTCAGCTAAGAGCCCCAAATCCATGATTAAATTTATAATTAGAAATTAGTATCTTCCCATAGGCATTTGCCACATATTCAGAAGATGCTGAGGCTCCTGTTCAGTAACTATTGTGGAAAGTACAATTTAGAATTACGTGTTTTTGTGGCTGATCTCTGGACGAGTGCTGATGATGAACAGAGCCAAGCACAGTGTTAGGACCAAGACAAACCAATATAAAAAATATTTAATTTTTTTTGAAAATGTGCTAGTTTACTCAACTGTGGTAGACTGACCTGCAATCTGGCATGAAAGCATTTGAGATTAGTTTTACTGCTTGAAATTTCAAGTCAGAAGTAAATATTACTGGGTATAGAAGTTAGATATTACTTTACTTCCAACTCCTTATCAAATGTTTCCTGGAACATATATAAATATACACAGTCTGCACCAAAAGTATCAGCCACACAAACTGTTTTAATTATATTGACATTGGCTCGATAGTTATGGGACAGATCTCACATATCTTGAATTAACAGTAGTTATTCATAATATTCATGGTATTCTGTGGATCATTAAATTGGTTGTTTATTAGGAGTAATTCATATATGCATAATCTGTCAAAATATATACAATGTTTGTAATTAGTAAAATTATTTTATATATCTTACTAATATATAAGAAAATTATAATTATGTAACCTCAAAATTTTATTTTTTTACTTCATATGTTTTAATATTAGAACTAAATAAAACCTCATTCCTATATTGAAGAAAAATGTAGTAACATAAAAACTACAAAACATAATTGGGGCATTTAATTTCTTATCCTGAGGTGCTTGTTCTTTTCTGGCATTGATTCTTCTTTTGTATACAAATTGATAGATGATTTTTGAAAATACATATTCCATTAAAGAAATATAGATTAATAGTCCAGTAGGCAGTGGGCTTTAAAAATATGTCAGGTGCACCAACAAAAAATAATACTCCAAGAAAAACATGACTTACTGAAAACTAGTTTTTTTAGTGATTATGATTTTTTTCTTAGTATAACAATGTTGCATCTTCTCTAATCATCAAAAATAGAATACTTACTGTTTAAATTCATATATTTTTATAATTTTTAAAATCATCCCAGTTTTACCAATATCCTCACTGGTTGTTTTTTTTTAAATGCCAAAAGAGACTCTATTCATGAGATATGACTGTTTGTACAGAACTAGATAATGCAAGTTTAGTTAATTAGAAGCACAGTGATAGAAGTAATTCTTTAATCATTATGCCTTTCCTAAAATTAATTATCCAGTAATATTTTATTTTTCACCTTATTGAACGACTATTCAAAATTAATTTTCTTTTCTTTCATTCATTCTTTTTTTTTTTTTTTTTTTTTTGCTGTGATAAAAGTGTTTCAGTGGTTTATCAGACACCAGAAAGGAATTTCCACTGACCCATTCAAAAAAACTGCAGGTTCCTCAATTCCACAAGACAGAAAATGAAATCTTTTCTGAAGCTCGTCCCTGCTTTCCCTGAACTGTGTTTCATTCCTCACACTGTGGTGTCACTTGGGACCACCGGGTGAGTGTCAGATACTGAGAAAATGCTGCTGGCAGGTAAAAGCCTGTAGAAGCCTCCTACTCCATCCATATTTCATGCTTTACATTCTGACAAGAGTTCTAATATGAAGTACATTCTTTTCACTCCTTCCATTTTACAGGCTAGTTATGATGCAAGTCAGGTTCCAGTGAGGTTCAAAACCTCAGAAACATTCTAAAAGATTCTATTGGCTGGGCAAAATATGATTGTAGTGTACCAAAGTGGACTAGCACGTGTCTTCCCTGCGGAGCAGGTCACCAGGGATTGACTTTACCAAAGTGTGCCCTGTAAATGGCCTGTAGGATAAGAAGAAGTAAATTGCTGAGAAGGAAGTTATTGATAAGTCTTAAGGCCTTGTTTTGTGCTTTGGGACTCAGAAATAAGATTTAGACAGGGAACCTTCTGAGAATGCAATTTTCTTGGGATTCTCCCCAAGGCCAGATTTGGCTACAGCTTTACATTTCTGGACACTTTTATATATGTAGCCTCAGTCCAACTAATTTTTAGGGCATGAATAAAATATTTCAAATTTCAACTTTTGTGGATTATCAAAATCCATCTTAGAACTGATTTGCCATTACTTAGGGGTAACATAAAGTTTAATTTTGTGCTATTTAATATGTTTAATAACTCAGAAAAAGAAGGGACAGACTCAGTCAAGAAAAAGATATTAAAATTTTATAACACTGAAGAAATTTATAAGTTTTCACTGAAGAGTCATTTCATACTCTAATATGGCCTAAGTGCCTTCCCTGTACATTTCTTCTAATGAAGGAAAGTCCATTTCTCAAGATTTTAAACTTCTTCATATTATGCTGATTTTTTATTTTTATTATAAAACTTTGCATTCATACAAGAGAAAGTGAAATCTAAATATGTTATATTAAACTTATGAATAAAAAATAAATATTCTGACCTAATAACATGAATTCAAATAGAAAACATTTATAGATCTTGGTTTTCTCTTTCAAATATAAAACACTTCTAGATCTGTCTTTCTTTTCCCTTTGTTCTGTTTCTCAATATAGTCACTATTCTTATTTTTATCCCTTCCTTGATTTGTGTAATTTTATCATCTGTTTACTTATCCCTAAACAATAGAGTATCACTTTTGTTGATCTTGTTAAAATAGATCCATGTATTATTTCCGAAATAGCCAGACAGTCATTCTATTTACCCATCTCTATTAACAGTTTCTGTGTGATGGATAGGTCCCTTCCAGACCACAGCACAGAAGAGCAGGTTTTCAGCTATCTGTATGTATTCTCCCTTTTGTTTTTAAAGATGTTATTCATTATTTTCAGCAAAAAGGGTAGAGAAGGAGGGAGAAAGGGAGAGAGGCATCCATATAAGGTTGCCTTTCACCTGCCTCCAGCTGCGGACATGGTTGAAGATTTGGCTTGCAACCCGGTTACGTGCCCTGACTGAGAATCAAACCAGTAACCTTTGGGTTCTCAGGCTGATGCCAATCCACTGAGCCTCACCAGCCAGGGGTTTATTTTCCTTTTTTTTTTTACTAAATAAAGGCCACACCTTTCAGCAGTAAATTCACATGGAGAAGAGATGCTCTGATACATTGATTAACTCATGAAGGACTCTGTACAAAAACAAACCAACCTTTGTTTTGTTAAGGGATTTTATTTACTGTCATGGTTTTCCCCCAATTTTGTTAGATGCATTTCTCTGTGATCTGCATCTTTTGTTCTCAACATCAGTTTTTATTATCCATCTACAGTGATAATGTAAGTTAAAGTTATCCTTTCTCCTTGCTCAATATTATCCTGTTGTTATTTTGAACAATACTGCTGTAAACAGTCTTATAATGTCTACAGGTCTCTTGTACACCTACCTGCAAATGGTACCTCAGGTTGTAGGGTATAAAAATGTTCATCACTGCAACACAGTGCCTGAAAAGATTATAGAACTTCAACTCTGTGCCACTGGTGCATGTTTCCCCTTTTGTTCCAAATCCTCACCAGTAATGGGTTTGGTAGATGTTTTAATGCAGTGGATGTAATTTTAGTTTTCATTTTCTTCATTACAATGAAATTGAGCATGTTTTCATGTGTTCAATTAGTCAAATGTTTAATTAGACTAACATAATATTTCTATGAAATGTTTGTTTATATAATTTGCTCTTCTTACCTCACATATTCTAAAAGCCAGTCCTTTACTGATTATATGTTCATCAAGTGTCTTCTATTTTGCAATGTGTGTTTTTATTGAATTTGTTGTATTGTTTTATCAAAAACAAATCTTAACTCTAGAATGGTTGATGCTATCAATATTTTCTTATATATTCAGTACATTAATATCCTAATTTTTTAAACAACTTGCTTGAATTCAAGGTCATAAAATATTGTTTTATATTTTATTCTACTTATATCATCTAAATTGTCAAAATGTTGAATGAAAGAAAAATGCAAAAAAAAAGAAAAATGGTAAAGAAGTAACAGACTCAATACATTTAGATTAAGTAAAAAATGGATAATCAAAAATAAAATAAAATTTAGAAAGGATGAATAAACATTAAGGCCCAATTATTGAGATCTTTAATAAAATTGATTTTCTTAATCAGGACACCATGTCCTTTCACTTATCAAATCAAGTTCTATCAATAGATTAAGATTTCCCTGAATAATTTATGCAGATGTGTGAATGTATGTGTGTATGGGTGTGAGGGTGGGGAGTGGTTAAGAAGCCTTGAATGTCAATGAAACAGGGATTTTCAAATAGTCCCTTATTATTTATATTTATTGAGAATAAACTACTCTATGTGTGAAGGGAATAATAGTAAATAAAAGAGGTGTGACCTAGTTGTGGATTTCATAGAGCTTCATTTCTCATGTATTTAGTTTATTTGGTCAATCAAGCAACATCTAAAATAAATTACAGAAAAATGATATAACTCTTCTTGCAATGAGAGCATAACATTAATTTTTTATACACTAACAATGCTTCGGCTAAAATTAATTTGTCTGAATGATCCTCAAGGAGTTCTGTGTTTATTCTTCTTCTTTTGATTTTCTACCATAGCTATGTCAAAAAGACAAAATTTTTAATACTACCTGTGTCCTCATTTCCATAGAAGAGCAATGGCCATTTGGGAAATAGAGTATAAGCTGATGTTCCATATTGTTCTCCCTGTGCTCAAGTCTTCCCCTGGGGGCTAAACAAATTTGCTGAACCACATGTTGTTTATCTAATTTTGGTGCCAAAGCATTAATGAGACTCCTATGGGTAATGATGCTTTGCCAAAATATCGGTTCTTCAGTTCAATATCACCTTTATTCTTGGCAACACATTTCTTTTTTAACCTATATTTTTAAAAAAATAGGGTATAATTCAGTATAAAAAATAATACTCAAAAGATCTTGTTGCATTGTTTACAAAGGCTTTTAGTAAAAGTCTATTTTAGATACATATACGGAGGAGGAAAACAATAAACAATAGTAAACTTTGACATATTCCATTCAATGGCAATGAGTAAAATAACCTGATACCTTTATCTAGATTCTCATTTTGTAATGTATAAAGCAAAAGTATGAGGAAATTTAAATTGCCTATGTATTTGGATTACAAAGAATATTTACATTTGAATTATCAAACCCCACTTTTAATAAAGCTTAAATCTCATTTTTAATAATACATTTCTCAATACACCATTTGCAATTCCAAAACCCTAACAGTTTTAAAAACAAAGAGGTTTTTGTTGGTGGTGTTGCTGTTATTGTAGTTGAAAGTTTTATACAAGTTCATTTGGCAGTAAAACTTCCTGCATGGACATAAGGTTCCCTCTACTCATTATTTAGCCCACACCATATAGGTATTGACCTTATCAGCAATAGAAGATACTCGATTTCAGAGTGCAGACCTAGATCTCAATGTGTTTATGATGTATACAGTATGCCAGTTGTTAATACATTACAATCCAAAAACAATCTGTATTCTGAAACTTTTGTGGCCTCAAGAGTTTACAGAAGGGATTACAAAGAAATTCTTAAAATGGATTAGAGGTGTATTTGATAAAAGAAATTAAACTAACAAAAACAATCAAAAGGAATGATATCCAGGGATTTCTTAAGATCTATATAAAAATTAATGCTTTAAGGTTACTTTCCAATGAAGTGTCACCAAGAGGAAAGGAGTTTTGTCTGGGAAATGTCATCTTGTGTTGTCCTGTAAACTCCTTTAATAATTGCTAAACCCTTTTCATTTGGAAATTAGCCATACTGGAAATGATTTGGAAAATACATCTATAGATGTCTAGGGATAGTATAATAATATATATTATTATATCTATGTTAAAAAAGCAAAGCAAGAAAATATTATCTAAATATCATTTCCCCAAATGTGCTAAATGTTTTTGTTTTGACACAGAATGCAAGTCACTTAACAAGGCATTTATTCTGTAAAAGAGAGTGGGTGGGCAGACACGCTGTAACTCTGTGATGAGCAAAATAGATCTTGTCTAATTAAGAGCATTGTATGGCATACTACACTAAAGAGGCAGTTTTGATGTCACATTCAGACTCAACAGGAAGGAAGGAGAGCATCTATTAGAGTAGGAATGGAGATCAGCAATACTTATGTAATTACTGACATAATTTTTCATGATTACATGTTTGCTACTTCTTTTCATTTCTATTATGGATTTTTTCAAGTCATTGGTCGACTTACAAGGCAGGAGGTGGAATCCAACAGAAGATCAAAGACAGCCCCATACATTTGTAAACTCTTTTTACAAAAAAGATGAGCTATTGTGATATCTCAGAGCATATTTCTAAAGACTACTCAAAGTTGACTTAACTGTCACCACCATAGAGAAAGCTTTATTTCTTCATGATTTGAGTTTACTTTTAAGATTGTCCAGAATTGTTTCCTTTGTCTACCAATTTTTCAGAAAGTTTTAAATAGCATTTCTATTGGGCATAGTTTATATGCATATGCAGAAAGTCAAATATCAATTGTGTCTCTTTGGTAACTTACCTTCTAAATAAAATTCATTAGTCTTTGTTCTCGGTACATCACAAATATGAAAAACTGATGTATGATTCTATTAATGTCACCAAAAGTAGTATTACCCTTCCCTTTAGTTCTAAAGCAGAAAAAATAAAGAATTTAAGTGATGAAAAATAGTAGAGGGTTAAAAGAATATTGTACTTCTTCTAGAAAGAGAAATTTATTGTTGCAATATAACATTGGTTTCTACGTTACTAAGACAAAATTAGACCTAGAATTATGCTGTTTCTAAATAAATGGTTACAAGTTACTATACTGTATGTTCTTATATCAATGTACATTTTAAGACTATTTGTTGAGATCATTAGCATACAATGAATGGAATAAACATATCTTAGTGATTGAGATCCCTGCCATAGATGTCGCACAGAACAACTTCACTATTCAAAATGTTACATTATGCTTTCTCTGGGTTTTCTCTGTGACATTGTTCTTGACAATTAGCAAATCTGATAATAAAGGTTAACATCAGGAATTACATTTGAGAAACTATTGTTGAAATACTTTATTTGGCAGGTAACCTAGAGACTTTTAGTTTGTGTGAAACTAGATTGATAAAATCAAAGTATGAGTCAAATGTATTATTATTTCTAAAGAATAAACATTTTATAAATACCCTTAAAGATCAAGGCTGTAAAAGCAAAAGCTTATAAAATTCAAGCAAATATCAGAAATGCGTACTTTGGATCAGATGCACAACAATAATATATGATTGATTCTTCAGTCAATTGAAAGGTTCATGCCTATCTGAGGACATTCACTCAAATGACATCTTTTTAATTATGGAGCTCAAACAACAATAAACAAACAAAGTAACTTTGTGCACTTCTATATCAATTATCCACTATTGCAATTAAGCTGTGCAGAAAACAATCCCAAACACCTCAGTGACATGTATCTTTAAACATTGCTTTAACTCACACAGCTGGAGGGTTTTATTCATTCCAATTGGGCTAGCACATGGATCTTTGGTCTGCTGATTTAGGCAGGGCTAAGTCACCTGTCCCTGGATTACATGACTTTCAGATGACCTAAAACAGCTTTGCTCCAGCATGCAATTGCAGTCATGTCTTTATGTCATTCCAAGAGAAGCAAGAAAGAAGGTGGAAATACATCAGCACTTTTTCAATTCTTTGCATGCATCTGATATCTCATTGGGCTAAATGACTGAACTCAGACTTTAAGACTGGAAAAATGGACTCAGTGTTTTTAGTAAGATAAACTGCAAACTCATGTAGCAGAAAACATGGATATGAGAGAGAAAAGGAGAGAACTGGCCATGGTCCCAATCAATCTCCTTTACTTTGCATGCTATCTCTAATTAAAGAACAAACATCCTTCACCTCTACCACAGATTATAATTTTATACATTGAACAATCATTTCTATCTGTTATCAGTGCTGAGTAATCAAGGCCACTTGAAAGGCTATTAATACCACATACACTGTTGCTGATCAAATTGTAAAGATTGCACAGATATGAGTTATAATGGAATCTGTTCCTTTTATTTATGAATCATACTGTATGTATAATGACTCTCATGTTCCTATTTTTATCTTTGGAATTGGTAGAGCTCTCATGATACATTTTATTTTTTAAAATACATCTGTTTTCATCTTTGACCTGGAACAATATAGGAAAATTAGCCAATTTTATTTATTTTTCATAGATGAATGATTATGAGTTCCTTGCTCTGTTGCTGTTAAAAGTAAACCAGAAAACAATCAAAAACATATGTTATCTAATATTAATTTTTAGGTAATCCACTAAGGATTTCTATCACAACTTTATTATCTCACTATGTAATTCTGAGGAGAAATAATTCTACTGTTAGGCTAATTTAGCTTTCTTTCAAAATACATTCAACCCCAAATATATACTCCCCCTTTTAGAATGACTACTAAAGTTAAATTACTTTAATGGATATAATATTTTGGTTAGCCTAATATTCTCATCATAATATTATACATATATATGTATATAATCACACTTAAACATATTTTAAATATGTTTAATTTTTTAAATAGTTAATGTGATAAAATATACATTATAAATAAGGTATTTATCATTCAAAGTGTATTTAGCTTTTGAAATTCTGTAAGATTATCATTACTAAAATTTTATATTAATAAGAAATTGTAATCTAAGCAAAATTTATATTACCACTGTCACATAAATTGTTCAGTGCCTGTGAAGATAAATCTCAGATATCCTATTTTTAATAAAAGTATTATCATCACAATTATAAGGAGTTTATACATTAAGATTTGAGATATGACATATCTATAAAGGGAGGAAAATTTAAGAATGACTTTTTGCACTAATTATATGTGTAAGGAACATATTCTTACTAATAATTCAGTACATAAAACTATTTGGTAGGTGTTTAAATATGGTCAAATGCTGAGGAGTTTTTCATTTTAGATAGGGTTCCAGGTCCACCAAGGTCAAACCTTGTCACCATATCTACAAAGGAAAGAAACCCTTTGATTTAATGAATCTTTTATACTCAAGAGAAAAGGAATGAGAAAGTAGCTAAAATGTTCTCCACTCTTGAGAGTCTTGACCTGTCACTCTTACTAACATTAATCCAGCGTTGCACACTTGACCTTTAACACTTGATTCATCATAGCCCTGAGGGCTAATAGCTACACAACAAGCAGATGCAGGTGTCAGTTTATTGAATTATATATTTTTCTTGTTATAGTTGTATTATTGCATAGTAATAGCTGCAGAATGAAAAGCTTTATCTGTTTATAAAAACACTGTATAAGTGAAACACATCACAAAGTAGATAATAAAGTAGCATTATGTCACCCAGTAGATCGCACTGGGAGTGGAGTTGCTGACCTGATGGATTTTTTCCCAGCGTGCCCCCTGAAGAGTCATCAATTATTCTCTATCCAAACTCTGTGAATAAACTTAAGACTTTTTCCAAGGACCTGTCTGCTTACTTGCCTTGACTGTATTTAAACTTAAGACAGTTTGCTTTTGTGATGGCCACAAGTAACATTGAAATATTGAGAATGGTTAAGCTCTTCACAAGAAAGGTATCTTGGTGGCACCCACTCTGATGCATTGTTTCACAGGGGATGTATTTTGGGAAAGGGCAGATGGCAGCATTTCCCGGAACATCTGTTACCCATCATTCTTTCACAGAGCAACCCAGATGCTGTTGACAACTTGCATGTAAATCATGCTGACAATTTGTTCAGTGTCTTTCCTGCTGAGACTGAGGTTGTCCTGGCCATACCATTCATCAGGTATCAGAGATACTGCAATCCCACAAGAACAGCTCCAATTGCGTTTCAGCCAGGAAACTGTAACAGCCATTAAATCAATGGAACGATTTATCTACCTTGCGATTTTTCTATTACAGCCAGGATTTCCTACCTCACCTTTCGTATTCTTATCTGAAAGCATACATTAGATATTAAACACTCAACAGAGAGGAAAATGCCAAATTGCTTTCTGATACCTGTCCTTAACTTCTGTTATTATTAGTTAGGGGTAATCATTTCTTTGACCTTGCATTTTTAAATTACCTTCATCTCAGAAAAATGACATAAGGAAATTATGCATGCATAATTTCTACATAAATGTCAAGTTTTTTAGTTTGTAAATGCCTGCTATAAAATATTCACAGTACTAAAGTTGATTTACTATCCATTCAGTCTGAAATCTATCTTATTCTAATTATGTACCTTGTATCAGAATGCATTTTTCACATGGTTAAAAAGAAAACAAAAAAAAATAATTTCTTTAATTAACCTACTTATATAAATGATAAACTAAAACCATCGGCATTTATTAAATGATTATAGCCTTTATAAACAAACTTATTTTGACCATAAGAGAAGGAGTAAAGAGGGGAAATGCATAATTAAATTTTTAAATACTTAAGCTTACAAAGGCATCATGCATAATCTTTATTGTTAAAATAATGTAGGTAAAAATTAAAAATTTGGTCAAGTAATTTCAGTACAAATTTGCACATCAAGATACACATTTAATTTGTAAAGAAAACAAATGTTACATTGCAATGGTGATTAATCTGAATTGGATAATATTTGGTATCATCTCAAGCATATTTATTAGGAAATTATAGGTTAACCAAGGTGACTTTAAAAAATATGTTGGACCACAAAATATTTAAATGTATTCTATATTTACCTTTTAGAGTAATAATATATATTAGGTATTATATTATACATGCATATATATAGTTACAAAATGAAAAAAAAAAATAACTGTTAGATTGGTGTTATTAAAGTGGGCTCTCAACAGAAACAGTAATTTTTCTACTATAAATATAGGTAAAGATAGTTTCATGAGGGTTAATTTTCAATCAACCAGCTTATTAAATTATAATTGCTTTAGACTAACAGCAATGTTAAATCTTAATTGTACCTAAAATTGAGCCTTCTGGCCCCTCAATTCTTGGATAGCTAATCTATATAAAATATCTTTTAATTAATTTCTTGAGTAGGGCTTTTTTTTTAATGAAAGCTTTGGTCAATGAGTCATAAAAGCAAAAAGTAGACTTACCTAGAATTTATGTTTAATATGTACTAAAATGTATACATATGTATAACATCTGGAAAGAATATTCATCATTCATTATTTGTCACTTGATTAAATTAAAATTATGTAATAAAATCACATTGAAAAATTAGTATTTATTTCTATATTCTTTAATATTATATAAATATTATATAAAAATTCTACCAGAACATACCAAATATGATGGCACTATAACAAAGTAGTTTTTAAGCAAATTTTATGTATGTTTATCTTATAGGTCAATTAGTGAAATTAATTGGATTATGGAATTAAGAAGAGACAACCTCTGGGGTTTTATTTTCTTATTAGTCAAGTAACCTCAAAACAAAATATCTCTGTGCAATTTTGTACAGTATTATGTGTTTACTCACTAATACATGCACGTGAGCACACACACACTTTTCAAACTATTGTTTCAAACCAATTAGATCCAAGAAGAAATGGAGTGCTGGCATTGCTCATGTGTACTCTCAGTAGCAAACTTGGCCCAATTCAACCTATGTTGAATAGCTCCTACAATATACCTGTAGAAGATCCTATTGTGAGAAGAGTTTAACCTGAAACTCTTGATCTGATGTAGATTTCTTCAAGATCTTATGGCTCTGTCTATTGAAATGCAAAACACAGCAGACACCAGAACCTTCTTGCTATTGGCAGAATTCATGAAGTCGCAAATTGGATGTCCTCGTATTTAGCTTTCCCAAGACATTTCCATTATGGTTGTTTTCCCACACAATTAATAATGATCCTATTCACTACAAAATGTGCCAGTGTGGATGATAAATTATACAACCACACTATTTACTAACCACTCAAGTGCATCACAGTGCTGGAATAGCTCTCAGTATCAGTTTATATCTGGGAATCTTTTGCAGCAACTTAGATTCTGATTTATGAATTATACTACTAAGAGTGGTTAGGTCAATTTCTACAATCAGATTTTGATGGCCCTGTGTTAGATATCTTTAAAAGAAACTACAGTCTAATCCAGTTAATATCAATGTTCACATTGTGATTCTAAAAGAAAACTGTTGGTACCTCTTCACATACTGGTGGGCAGAGAGGATTACTATCTTTAGGGCCATAGAAATTGCTTTATAAAGGGAAGTCTGTTTTTATTAACTTGACTAGACTCAAGCATGAGAGAAAGATAACAAATGTTTACAAGGCTTTACTCCATATCCTGGTTTGCCAGGAGCTCTTACTAGTAAAAATGCAATATTCTAGTAACCCAAGGGGACAAGTTATTGTTTCAAGTTGGCCTACAACGGTATTCCAACACAAATAGAAAATCACCTTCTTAAAATCTGGTCAGTCTGCCTTAGGTATATATATATTAGGATGACTGATATTATACAGAAATGACTTTACCTTATTGGTTCAAAAATAGAAAACATACTTGTTTTATTGTGCATAAAATTTCAAGATTCTAGAAAAGCACCCATGTCAACAATGAACTCAATATGCTATAAAATAATGTTATTCTTAATTAGTAATTTCTCTCTTCCTTACTAACATTAAATCCATGGAAATTAAGTGTTATATTAAATTTAAGTACATTACTTAGTACTTCAAAGCACATTTCCACTGATTCAATGTAGAGTGTGGTTTGAAATACCAGGAGATGCAGTTAGAGACAAGATGCCTCTAAAACACTAGGGTCAAGGACTAGATTAAAGGTGGTTTTAATCCCAATTCAGGCTGGCCTGGTTTATGGTATTTATCAAATATTTGAATTAAACTTTTCTAGGGATTATCAGTTTAAAAATGGTGAGCTGAGTACATATCATCTCTTCTTTATACATCAAAAATATAAAATATATATCTATCCTCAAAAGTAAGAAAAGAAAATGTGGTTTTTCAGAAATTGAAAAGTTTCCCAAAACTTAACTATAAAGGGCAGCATAATAAAGATCAAATTTATAATTTGAATTATGTGCAAGAGTGTATCATAAAGCACTAAACAAAATGGCACTCCATGCCAGGAAATGTGACAGCTTTCATCTGCTTTAGTGATAGCATTCCATCAATAGTGACAGGTTAATGTAATTGAAACTTAAAGAAAAATAAAGATCTGTATCTTTTCATTGTATTGGGTCCCTTAGACCTAGAGGTATTATGAATATTGATTCTTTCTTGTTAAATTGTAGTAAAGAGTTTCAATTATTAAGACTGACTTGTTAACTTAACTTTTATTATGGGCAATAATTTGTTTTCTATGAAAAGCTGAAATACATATGCATGTATTTTTTATTTCTAACCCTTTATGTTTTTTTTCCTTTTCTATCAGTATAAATATATTTTTGTCTGTAGTAAATAGGGTAAATCAGAGAAAGATCCTTGAATATCAGACAATATCTGAAGTTTTTGATAAATAGCACAAACTTATATCTCAAAACTTTGTATAAATCTCTAATGAAATAAAGGTCAAAGTGTTCTAATATTCATCACCCCCTGCCCCCCCCCCCCCAAAGCCTGTCTGGAATCATTGCAGTTGCCTGACTTTACAATGGAAATCTTTCAAGATCTGTAGAGCCTATTCCCCCAACAACTAACAAATAAGCAACAAAAGCCTGGATGTATATGGCTCTATCCATATATGACCCAAATTAACAGGATCATTACACTTAACAGGTCATATCCATATATGATCCAAATTAACAGGATGTTCTTTAACACTTTCTGAGAAATTATGAGTCAAATTTAGAGGTAAATTCCCTTACATTTCCAAATTGAGGGCAATGCTATTATTGACTTAATAGTTGGTAGGCCCTAATCTGTAAGCTTCCTTGGTGTGAACTATACTAGCATGATTCAATTATAATTGTTTCTTTCTCCATGCAGATTTATATAACTACATTGCAAAATCAGAAGCAGAACAAAATTATCTACACATACCAAACAATATTTTATCACCTTAAAGGCAGATAGATAATGCTTTCATCTGAATCTTTTACTTTGTACTTTATAAAAGCAAACATATTGAGAACAATTTCATTACAACTTATTGTTATTATTTGTTTTGCCTATGTTTATAATTTAATTCAATCTCATATTAAACAAAAAGCTAATAGGGGCCTAATAATTAACAAAACATATTTTTAAGAATAAAGGAATTTTAAAACATAAAGGAATAAACTACAATAAACTAATATTGGTCATTGATTGTTAACAGAAATAATTTATAAGTAGATAGACCATTTCAGATATGACAAATTTATATGTTCTTTATATCAGTCTAAGAATGAGAGAACTACTTTTTTTTTTCTCAAGATTTTATTTTTTATTTCCAGAGAGAGAGAGAGGGAGAGAGAGGCAGAGAGGGAGAGAAACATCCATGTATGGTTGCCTTTCACCTGCTTCCAGCTATGGAACTGGATGGAGACCTGGCTTGCAGCCTGGCCATGTGCCCTGGCTGGGGAATCAAACCGATGATCCTTGGGTTAGCAGGCCTGTGCCTTATCCACTGTACCACCAGCTAGGGAGAAATAACTTCTTGACAAAGCATGTAACAATCTGACATATTTTAAGGAAGGCTGTGTTTTGCTTTTGTAATTTCATGTAAAAATGTGAATTCAGGTATTTTAAATGTTTTATTAACATGCAAACTTCACCAAAAAAGGAGAACATATATCCTATATTCTGCATATGTGCATTTATTATGAAACAGCAACAATACAAAAATCAATTTTTCTAAGAATGTAACTCATAAAATATAATATTTGGCATTGATTTTAATGTGGTGAGTATTGTCTTAATCAGGTCAATTACTTTTTTAGGAACCTCATGTTTTAAATGGTTTAAAACAAAATACTTGTACATAATCACAGTTTTGGAGGTTGGAAGCTTGGAGTTAAAAGTTGACAGGGTCATGTTCCCAAAGAAATCTTTAAGGGTGCCTTCCTTGCTCTTTCCAGCTTCTTACGGTTTCTTAGTAATATTCTACGGCTTGAAGCTGCCTAACCCCAGTCTCAGCGTTGATCACCACAGGGCATTCTCCCAGTGATTATGTGTCTTCACAAGGCTGCCTTCTTAGAGGACATTAGTCATATTGGATTAAGGGATCACTTTACTCCTAGTATGACCTCATCTTAGCCAATTACATCAGCGACAACCATATTTCAAAACAATATCATGATCTGAAAGGTACTTGGGGTGAGAACTACAATATATCTTTTTTGAGAGAATACCGTCCAACCTATAACACCTGGTATTCTGCGTTATGTAAAAAATCAACATTACACGCAATTTATCAAGGAAAGTTGCACACCTTTGAAAGAAAAGTCCCACACTTTTCTGCTGGGGAATCTACTGAGCATCTTGGCCACCCAGGGATATTACTCAATTGTTAAAAGGGTAAAGAGATGAATGTCCTGAAATTTTTGTAAAAGTAAAATATTTGCCATAGGCAATGATTTACAATGATAATATCCCAATCAAAATCTGCCCAAGTTTGAAGGCACGTGTTGCTCCTTTTTGAAGAAAACCCAGAGGAGCTTCTCTCTGGGTAGAGGAGACAATGCTGTTCAACTGGAAAAAAGCACTGTTTCCTCATTTGAACCTTCAAAATACAATGCTTTCTATTCGTTCCTCCTTGCAAAGACAAGGTTAACAGCCTATATTTCTTCTTCAGGTTGGTGCTTATGTGTTACAGCTGTGCTGGTGTGTTTAATGCTACTTTAGGGGAACTGAAGGCATTACAAAGTTCCTAAAACCAGGACAGACAATGGTTTGTTCTCTAAGTTTTAGATGTGGTCAGTACATGTAATGTTATTTAACCTACTACAGCTAGTAAGAAAATGTGAGATCTTATGTACATAGTTACAGAATAAAGTGTTTGAACAATTTCTACTGGAATGTTTTATTGTGCTTCTGCTCTGGCTGTTGCTGGTACTGCTTTTGCTCCCAGTTCTAGCCCTTTAAAATGGCCTGTAGTCAGTTCACAGAAGGCACATGGGTCCTTCTTCTCAAGGTTAGCAGGACATCCTAGCTCCTATCCTTCTCCTTTTGTCTCCAAGGATGGTCATGTCAACAAAGGTAGATTTAAACCAGAGTATGAGGTGTTTTTAAGTATGATTTTTAAAAATATTTTATTCATTATTCTTAGAGAGAAGGGAAGGGAGAGAGGTAGAGAGGGAGAGAGATATCCATGTATGGTGGCCTTTCACCTGCCTCCAGCTACAGACCTTGCTGGAGACCTAGCTTGCAACCTGGTGATGTACCCTGACTTGTAATTGAACCAGAAACCTTTGGGTTTGCAGGCCGGCACTTTATCCACTGTGCCACCAGCCAGGGCTCTATAATTTTTTTTAAATATGTTTGCATATATTGATGTGTTTATAAACTTCCTGGCTAATACCATTTGATTTCTCCAAATATTTTATTTATTTACTTTTGATTCAGAAGACAAATCATTTAAGTTGTTCATTAATTAAAATGTGTTTTAAAGGCCATTAGGAATATTCTTTTGTTTACAAAAGACAGCTCAATGTCCTTTTAGCATGGCCTTTCAAGGTGATAATGAACAGAATTGATTGTTGCACTTAAGGCAATTATTAATTCTTAAATGACTTCAGATCAGCACTGGCCTTACCACCCATGATCTTACCTGGGAGTCGGAATGTCATCAAAGTGCTAAGACTGACATTACTCTGAAAAAAATTAAAAAAAAAAACAAAAAACCTCCACATCTCTGCCACCTGTTTTTGTGTCTTGTTATCCACTTTACCATTCCACCATCTGTCACACCACTGAAGTGACCTATAATTAAGAACTTTGAAGAAAATTCACTCTAAATTATGATTAGAAACAGTTTTTTTTTTAATGGATTTCAAATATAACATTGGTCCCTTGCATAGGAGCACAGAGAAGGTAAGATGTGCCGGGATAAACTTACTGTCTTAGCCACCTTTAATTCTACATTTGGGTTTGAAAAGCCACAATTCCACCACACAGTTGATTTTCATTTTGAAAAAAAAAAAAACAACAACAACAACAACACAATATTTAAATTAGATTTAATTATATTTTATTTTTGGCTATATAATACATATTTTTATTTTTCCCAAATATTTCTCATTAAAAGTTTATAATATAGTAATTCTCTTATATTACCTTATTAAGGTAATATACAAGGTTTTCATTATATAAAATGTGTTTTGAAGGAAGAACAAGAATTATTAATTTGAAAAATTCTGCTAAAAAGATCAATCATATATTGTGAATAGTAATCGTAAGATTTCATGAATTTTATTTTAATATCTTATTCCAAATGCCAGATGGTCCCATAATGATAAATCCTATGAGAGGAGGAACATTCTCACTTTATTTTTAATGATTTCAAAATTTATTCAACTCACAGATTTGTTAAAAACATTGCAGATATCTTCTTGATTTCCATATTTTCTAATTCTTAAGACAACACATTGCCATTTGGAGTAACTTTTAGGGCAAGTTAAACTATTATGTAGACATTTAATGTCAAACATCACTAAGTAAAAAGAGATGAAAATAAAGTGTTTAGGTGATTTTTAAAAAAAGAGAGTGAACTCAGTCTTGTAAAGATATGTCTTCTTTAGAAACAACATGGTGCTAATTTTTAATAGATTGTTATCTGAACGCATTCAACTTCTCACTTAGTTGAACTCCTTTTATTTAAAAAAAATATTTTATTATTTTTAGAGAGAGAGGGGAAGGGAGAGAGGGGTAGGGAGAAAGGCAAAGAGGGAGAGAGATATCAATGAATGGTTGCCTTTCAGCTGCCTCCAGCTATGGACCTGGCTGGAGACCTGGCTTATAACCTGATTACATGCCCTGGCTGGGAATTAAACCAGTGACCTTTGGGTTCACAAGCTGGCGCCTAACCACTGTGCCACCAGCCAGGGCCCAACTCCCATTTTTTATGATGAAGTGTTGAACTCTTGGGAGGTACCTCTCAAAGCAAGCTCTCCTTTACCTCACAGCACATCAACCCTGTGATCAGGTCCATTTCCCAGCCTAAACATCTTCAACTCTCACAACTACTGATAGGACAAGGAAGTTTTAATCCCTTGAACATTCTGTAGTACTTTAATGCAAAACTTTTATTTTAATATGTTGAATAATTGTCATACTATATGAAATAAATCAACCTTTACCCACTATAAGTCATTTCTTTTGAATATCTGTGTGAATGATGAAGAATCTTATAATGAATAAGGCATGCAGGGTGTGGAGAAATAATCTTAGTGAAAGCATTCAATTCCTCAGTGCCATTAAAAAAATATATGGAGTATTAAAATCACATTGATGGTCGGCTATCATGGATATACATCAACATGTATGCATACGTAGTTAAGCTATATTGTTGATATATATTCAAGAGAGACTTTAATTATGTAATACTATATCTCTACTCTTCAACTTTGTTGTAACTATGATATACACACATACATTCATATAGTGCATTATATATGTAATCTGTTGTCTGATGAAGTTTCTGAGATATGGCCCAAAATATTCACTATCATTTTATTTATTTATTTTTCACAATCATTTTCAATTTACTGGCTCTTTGATGACTAAAGCGATTAAATTTGCTGACTCCAATACCATGAAAATAACATAAAGACACTTGCATCCTCCTTTCCTTAGTGTTTACTTTTCTCACTTATTTTAGATAAATCAATGAGCAGAAATGAAATGATCATGTGAGACTTTTAAAGACCAGCTGCTGCAGTTGGCATGAAGTTGAAGCTAATAGCTAATCTTCAAATGCAGTGCCAGCTTTGCCAAAACCTGAATCCTCTTTCATCCTGACAGTCTATGTTTCTGAGCCAAAATCAGGGGACAGTTCTTGAATTCCTGTATCTTCTATCTGAGAGCAATGTAGGATAGAGATGCAGTGTAAAGAAGAAGAAAACATCCTCATTTAATTCTGCATAATGCTTTATCTTTAGTTTGTGTTAATATTTTAAAAGAAAAATATAGAAAAACATTTTCTATATCTTATCAAAGATATGTGTTATATTTAGAAATATTTTACTTTATTTTATACGTGAACCATAAATATTTGAAATTAAATACATTAAATCATTCCAAAATGTTTCACTGATATGTATATCATATTTGTTTGTTAATATGACTTGGCATTCTTGTAATTTGTTAATTGATGTGTTGATTTTCATTAGTTGTAAAATTGCATACATCAGAACCTATAACATGAAGCTTTATTTTATGATAGTGCAAGATATTTGTTCAGTTATAAAACTAATATCTTTATTTGTCATAAATGTAATTCCATCATGGTTTTCAATTTTTCTAAGTTTTAGAATCCATCTAATACTACTCAATGGCTGCATTGAAATAAACAAATTGGACAATTCAGTGAAATAAACTACTTAAAGTATGGATTTTTATTTTTTATTTATTTAATTTTTTAAAGATGTTATTTATTAGTTTTAGAGAGAGGGGAGGGAGAGAGGCAGAGAGGAAGAGAGACATCAATGTATGGTTGTCTTTCACTTGCCTCCAGCTATGGACCTGGCTGGATACCTGGCTTGCAACCTGGCCATGTGCCCTGGCTGGGAATCAAACCAGCGACCCTTGGGTTCACAGGCTGGCACCTTACCCACTGTGCCATAAGCCAGAGCCAAAGTATGGCTTTTTAGTTAATCAGCAATCAATTTTGTGAGTTATGTTAAGTTAGGCTCTTTCATAGTTGACCTGCCATTTTACTTTAAGATTAACATTAGTTGCTAAAACATTAAGAAATGTAAGTTTTGTGTTAATGAGATATACACACATATATATAGAATCTATATTTACATCTTACATACATGTACACTTCCATATATTTAAATACATTTATCTGTATAATTGTTCCACATTTAAAAAGATAACATTGGAGCAAAGGAGAATGGCATCATGCATAGGTAACACACAGAATGTGTGTATATATAAACTACATACATAATTTTATATGGTGAAATAATTTTATATGTTTTTACATAGTTTTATATGTAAAAACTATTCTCATTTTTTAAATAAAGTCTTCACTCTATCCTATTGTAAAATATTTAGTGAATAATTATTTCTCAGATATAACTAATTATGAAATAATCCTTTATGTCTATATAAATATTTCTCCTTATTAAAAATAATAAAATGTGATTGGAATATGTCAGTCTCATTAAGCATTGGAGTAAAAGTATTTTTATTAAAAACCCCAAGCAAATAATTATGATAATAATAATGATGATGATGATGATTTTTCAGTACAATTATCTCAGAGAATATACAAGGTGTTATGTAAAATAGCAAGATGCAGAAATATATTTTAAAAAGATTTAGTTTGATGACTGTAAAACCTGTGAGAATGATCAGGAAAACAGACAAATGGAAACTTCCCATGAAACAGCCATCTTCTATCCCTGATCTCTGCTGCCACACTTCATATTTTCTCTATCCAAAGGGATTAATCTACCAAACACCTAGACAGCCAGGCCCTTGACTGAGGAGCCCATATGTGTATTGATCATAGGAAAATCAATTGTATTCTTATGTCTAAGCAACACACTGGTTAAATGTGTGCTGAAAAAAATACTACTGCATATAACATATAGAAATGTTTCTAATAGAAGCATATTGATGAGATAAGTTAAGAATTAGCTATGAACAGGTTGTATAATTTGAACAGGTTAAATCAGATATAACTTTTTTGTATATAGACAGACAAAGGCCATTTAAAAGGATAAAATATGTTACTAGCATTTATGTAGAGTAAGTCAATTTTATAAAAATACAAAAAGAAAACAATGTAAGTTTGGAAAGTGGAAATTTAATGAGTTAATTCATGAATGGCTAATTATATCAGATTATAGAAATAATATTTATCCTCCTGTCAATGTTGAAAGAAATGGAACTAATGAAACTTGGAAAACTGATTTAATACAATAAAAAATACATTTTAGGAGGAAGATGAGTAAAGCAGGGAGAATCTGAAGACAGAGACAATTTAAGTATCTGATCTTTTTAAGTATATCATTTTAACAGACATTAAAACTTGCCAGTGAAATCACTTTTGTATTTCATAGCCATTCAAGCAGTGCTACTCTTAGATATGCATCATGATAGTGTTTTCCTTCAGCCTATTTATTTTTTGTAGCCTGTAAACTTCTTCATACATCTTCTTAGAGTGACAATCACCTCTACAAAAATTCTCTTCATGTCTTATTAATATTGCAATAACCATTAAGACTATGCAACCTATATCTATCTCAATAATGTAATAATAACCATTAACTTATTTTAATGCTAATAAAAAGCATGAACATGTCACTGTAATACATAGCACTAAGTACATGTGCATTCATTGGTTGATGACTTGAATAGTACAATGGAAAAGGAGACAGATCCTATAATGCAAAGGCAGGGCCTTTGGAGTCAGACAGGCCTCAACTTCATTCCTGGCTCAACAATTTTCTAACTGAGAATCTAAATGAGTTTTTTCTTCCCTCAGATTTAGTTTTTAATCTCTTTACAAACATGGATGTTAGTGCCAACCACACAGGTGTTGAGAATATTAAATGACATATGTGAGAGTCCTAGGCCAGTTACCAGCATATTATAGCCTCAAATAAAATGAGTTTCTTTTAAGTTTCCCTGAACTCTACATAACACAGTAAGAGGAAAAAAGACAGTATCATGGAATGGCTCTGCTTCTGAGTGTGTGTGTATGGTGGGTGGAGATGGAGAATTTCTGCAGGCTGAACAATGAAAAATATCAAAATGAGAACTGAAAATTAATTATTCATGCCACATATATTCAAATAATTGAAAGGATGTCAATGATTGACTGAAAGTTCTAGCAGTTATTATAGGTCATCATTAATATTGCGGTGGGTTAAATGAAGTTCCTAAAAATAAAATCTGCAAACTGATACAAATATTGAGAGAAGTTATTATTTTTCAAAATCTATATTGCTCACATAGTAACATATAATCAATAAAGTATGTATCCAATTTTGTGCAGCACCTGCTTTTTATGGCGAATATAATCTTTATCTTTAGAATCAACTTTATTTAAATCCCACAGAAACATTAAGGAAATTCGCACCGTGGCTATTAAAAGAGGATGAATCCCCTGGCTGGTGGCACAGTAGATAAGCAGCCTACAAACCCAAAGGTTGCTGGTTCAATTCCCAGCCAGGGCAAATGACCAGGTTGCAAGCCAGGTCTTTAGCCAGGTCCATAGCTGGAGGCAGGTGAAAGGCAACCATACATTGATGTTTCTCTCCCCCTTTACTTCTCTCCCTTCCCCTCTCTCTAATAATAATAAATAAAATATTTAAAAAGAAAAAAAGAAGAGGATGATTGAGTCCATTTGTCTGTGTTATGTGGAGCACATGTGTGTGTGCATATTTTCATTCAGAAGATAAGCAGAAGGCAAGAAGACCACAGCGATCAACACCACAATATAATAGCGTGGAATAGTGACAACAAAGATAATAATAATAGCCAAACTACCAACTTTTGTTTTAACCAAGTCTCCAAGATCGGTGACTGGTTGGAATTGGAATCCAGTACCCAGTGTTCACCAAGCTCATGCCTCACTGGGAACAGTAACTGTGTCAATCTGAATGGAGTTTTTATTCAAACAAGGTATCAACAAGCTTGCTGCTGCTCTTCCATATTGCATGGCAGACTGTATTTCAAGTGAAACAGATACATGTCATATTGTGTTGTGTCAGTGTGGGTCCACTGACAAGAGGACACTCCGTGGGTGGGTGTGCTTGCAATAGATTTGCTGATAGGGGAGAGGGGCGGGGAGCAAGTGAAGGGGTGAAGGGTCCTGGGAGATGACCAAGGTGGCCTTAATGTTCCCTTCAGCTGGACTAAACATTAGGCTGGTTATTTCTTGCCTCTAGGTCTTTGATGTTTCTCACACCCTGGCCCTAACAGTCTCTGAATGATCTAACCACCTAGGCTTCTCCCTTCCTTTTGCTCTGCACATTCACTTTAGAGAACATGTCATTGCATTCTCTTTGCTCCTTTGAGCTATAAATCTTGTAAATAGTTTCTCATCAATATTACAACCCAGAACTGCCTTTCTGAAGGACCTCGCAGGTACACATTTGAAGTGTAATCACCAAGGAAGGTAGTGCCCTTATCTCTGAGGCTCTGAGGGAGGACAGGACGTACCTTCCAAGAGTGTCTTGCACTAAACTGTAAAACTACCTTCCGACATGAAGCCAGGGGAAAGTGTGCTTTTCTTTGAATAACACCAATTGTCAAACACAGATGGACTATGATTCCCCAACTAAGGTGTCCATAAGAGGTATCCTGCTTCTCATTGTAATAGGCAGACCTAAGTACCCTGGTATTCATGGTCATGCTTCAAACATAGTTTTGGAGACAGAGGGTCAGCAGCCATTGAGGATCCCACATGAAGAGAGAGGAACAGTGAATTTTCATGTCCTCTATTGTCCATGCACTATTCTTTAAACAGGTTCGGGGAACAGCTCCTGTGGGCCATTTTACCAGGGGGGAATTTAGAACTGTGAGGAGAACTTCTTTTAGTTGGCATCCATCCCACAACTGATACTTATTCTTACTTTCTTCCTCTATTCATTCAAGTCCTTCCACATCTGCAGCTATCATTCTCTCTAGTCTTCATGGCTTAATTGATGGAATAACCAGTTTCCACTCATGAGAGACCTGCACTCACAGCAGTAAGTGCAGGTCTTCTCAGGCCAGGGTGGCTGCATGCACAATTCACCATTACAACAGAACAAAGAGCTATCAGGGAGCACCTAGTGGGTCCACTGCATTCTAACACATTGCTTAGGAATCTCCATTTCCATCAGGGCCATGACAGGTACACTAATTGAAGGTTAAGAAGCAGAGTTTTAACAGGATAGTTAACTGAAAATAACCTCTTGGCATTTTACTGATGAACACACTGTATGGCCGGAGGAAAGGAGCAGAGAAGCAAGTTCACTGCCCTCAAACTGAAGCTGCTCTAGGCAACTCTGGGAGGAGCTGGCGGTCCCACCCTAACCCCCAAATGGGACTCAAGATGCATTCATAGACCTCTTCCAAGTTCAAGAATCATGATCAAGGATGAGGTGCCAGAAAGGGAGGCTTCTTGGCCTTTTTGGGGAGTACAAGGGAGAATGGTTCCTAAGTTCAAAGCTACCCTTATCCCACCTGCAATGGGTCCTGGTCCCATGACCTTGAGGGTACGAAATACTGTTATTTTTCCTAAGACTCCAGTGCCAAGGTATGGCTTAATCATAAGGTGCTAATAGATGATGTTTGGAAATAGTTCAACATATAACAACTGAAATGCCACCTTACTTGGAGCTAAATTTCAGGAAGATTTAGTGACATATGTTTCCACCTAAGTCACTCACATGGAAATAATGGTCAAGGACAAAACTTATAAGAGAACTCTCCAAATTTGAGATTAATTAGTACTTGGTTTGCTGTACTTGATATTAAGTTAATGCAATTCTTATTCAAACAACAAATAATGATATTTTACATGCACAGCAATATATTGTTTTATATTTTTATAGGCCTTCTCATAGCAGAGTACTGGAATTTATTTAAAAATAGACAACTTAAAAGTAAATTATTTTGCTTCTATCTAGTTTGGCTCAGAATCAATAATTATCTCATAGACCACTGAGAGTCTTATGTGGTGGAAGTGTCTGTGTATAAGGAAAAAATTTACAAACTTAAATTTGATATGGTTACTTTGCCTAAAGCACTGCCAGAATGCTGTGACAATTTAATCCATAATATTGTTTAGGTGAAAACAAAGCATGAATTTGACATTCATATTTACATCTTGCATAAAGAAATCAACTTGTTATTTGAAAAGAATTCTGGTCATTATTTATTCTGTTCATTCCTTGCCTTATATTTTCATATATTAAAATATGCAACTGTAATAGAACAATAAAAATAAAAAATAAAATATTTTAATACATAAATTATATTGGGTCAGCTGCAATGAAGAACAGTAAAAGTTCATTAGTGGAAGGACAAACAATTTGGATACTTAAGAAAATAAAGTCTGTTCAAATACCTTTTTTTCAAAAGTACATATTTAGCTTAAATTTGTATAATAGATACTCAATATTTCATTATTCTTTTCCCAAGTCTTCAATTTTTGACCCTTGACTATAATTTCTTTATCCAATCTTGTGAGGAGAAGGCAGCAGGGTTAGGTTAATAGAGTAACTCAAGACAAATGCTAAATTCATGTCTTATGAGACGTATTCTCCATTGAGGGAATCACAGAGGCACAGAGCATGGTGATATATATGAGTGCGGCACCTAAGTTCTACAGATGGATGTAGATATATTGAATTAGGCACTTAAAGCAATTGCTTTCAGTCATCTCAGTGATAAGCAGTCACAGATGAGATGTGTGCATTTGAGATGAAAGAGCTTGGTGTAAATTTAAATCAAATCCAAAGTCTGACATTAACCTCATTCTGGTTGGACAGGAAAGGAATATATTTAAAGTTGAGAAACATATTTAAATACTCACGATGAGTTAAAGGGAGTTGGAAATTCTGTAATAGAATGTTCACTTAGATTCCCTGGAGGAAAATCAATTGATGACTACCTCATATATTTGTATTTACAAAAATACAAAACTTCTTTAATTACGTAGTGAAATAAGCAATGTGTGAAAACAAATTAGAGGGTAATCATTTGATTGTTTAATTATGAAAGAAAATCAAGGAAAAGAACCATGATCACAAAAAACATACACAATATTCTAGGTTCACTCAATATGAATCGCACTTCACATGGAGTAGACAGAACACTGTGATGCATAAACTAGTCACTAAGGCCCACTGACTATTATATACAACATAAACTGCCCCTCATCATCAATCACTGTGACCTTAGACATTGCAAATGAATTTATATTTTTAATTATAGTATGGCCCTTTCAGTATAAAATGTGCCCAGTATCTTTTAATAGGTGCATCAGAAAAAATGGTCAATGAGGCAGAAGAAATAGTCAGAAATGTTGATGTAATATTTTAACTGGCTGTTAAATATTCCTGAGAATTTTTCTCAATCCACCAAATGGGTCCTTTTTTGTGCATATTAATATATGCAGTGATTAAGGAAAGAATTGCAGGCAGCATTTATCAACTAAATGATAAACAGTTTTATGGTTCAGGGGGTTTTCATGGTTTTAACATTCACCTCCATGATAGATGTGTTTGGGGGCAGAAGATAAGGTAAGACCAATGGTTACAATGTTTTGACCAATGATGGAAACTCTTCCCAGGTAGAATTAAAGGAGAAATTTTTATTTTAAGTTGTTCGCTAAAGCAGCAAGTTCTGTAGAATGACCACAGTTTAACATTAGCATAGGTTTCTTAGGAACACCCCTCACCTTACAGAAACAAAGATCTGCTTATCTTTGGCCATTAACAGACATTGCCCCAGGCAAATGTTACTTTTTTAACTTGTTTATCCAAAATAACTACTTATTAAAAAACAAAAGCTTTTCTTACTCAAGGAGAAAATTTTGAAATGTTGAAAATAAATGTCTTCTAATCACATTGAAAGGGTTATGACTTCATTGGGTTTGCTGGTCATAAGTTCACTCTGCATATGTTCTTTTTGTGCCATTTCTCCCAATAGAAAAATCTATCATTACAAATGTAAATAACTCAGGTTAACCTGCTGCAGTTTCACAGATCCTGGCAGAGAATATGAGATTCCTGGGCCTTGAAAATAGAATTGGGAACAAGCCATGTAAAAACACCCTGGTGAGTTACTTTAGAAAACACAAAACAAAATATTTGAGAATCGAGTAAGAGAGAGAAAGCAGAGTAAAGGTAATCCCAAATAAAAATATGGAATCAAATGAAATAAGAAAGCTAATCCTTCTTAGCATTGCATGTGCCAATTAGCCCATAATGGTAACCAATGTCTTCTCTGAGTCAGGGTTTTTCCTATCACCCTGCCTTTTTTATAGCAATTTGCTTCTTTTCTATCACCAGAATATCTGAGAGAAGCATCTTCTGCTCTGTCAACCTACTTAATTGATTAATAATGTTTTTAACAAACACAATTGAAATATTTTGTGGCCACTACTGCAAGGCAGAAATGATATAGATGATGTAAGCCAAGAAAATACTAAGCTCAATCATTTCTAAGAAATGATTTTATTTTTTTAAAAATAAAACAGTCACAGGTAGTTAAACATAAACTTAAAAGAATACTCAAAGAATGAAATGGGTACATATATAATAAATGCCACAGATAATAAATTATCATTAAATCACAGATTTTGTTGCTTTTTAAAAAGGTTTTATCTTTTACAATAATCCTAAATTGGCTTTAATTTTTTTTTTTTCAATCCAAGACATTACTTGTTTTTATTGGCTTGAACTTTCTGTAGATTTGTAGCCTCCACTGAAATAGATGGTCTCTTTAACCTTCATCAGCCTATTGTAACTTTTTCCCATGGTGGCCCAGAATGGATTTTCTGAAATGCACAGCTCTTAGTATACTGGAGTAGACACAGAGTATAATACCTCCACCCCTAATTCCCTGCTACCTAATACCAGTACCGACCTAAAGTGTAACAGATCCATTGTTCCAATCAAGCAGAACCTCTAGGGTAGCTGGTGAGTAATTGAAAGTTCCTCTTGCTGCAATGTTTCTCCCAACCAAAATCAACAAACATCTTTTTTAACAGACTATACAATCAGAAAAAAATTAAAATATTTCCTTGGTATTTTCTTAATAGGTTCTGATGGATAAATTATGGCACTTCATTTATTTTAGCATTTGGTGCAAGTAGTTTTTATTCTTAGCATCATAGCAATCTATCACATTCAGTGACTTCCACTCACCACTCATTATTCTATGTGATTGTTTGGTGTCTTTTTTTCTGTTAGTAGTTCATTTATCCTGATGTTGTCTTGCTTTTTGCTTTCTTGATTCCCATCTAGAGAGTTGACTACAAAAGAATTTTGTGTTTAAACTTCTAAAAATGAATAAATTTTGATACAATATCAAAATAAATATTGACACAATTGTAGATTTATTATCACATCATCTCCTTATCTTAATATTTATTATTAATGTAACATGCACATTTGAGCCTCTATAATTATTTTTTAAAATATTTTATTTACTTTTAGAGAGAGGGGAGGTAGAGAGGGAGAGAATCATCAATGTATGGTTGCCTTTCATCTGCCTCCAGCTATAGACCTGGCTGGAGACCTGGCTTGCAACTGGTTATGTGCCCTGGCTGGGAATCAAACCAGCAAACTTTGGGTTCGCAGGCTGGTGCCTTATCCACTGAGCCACTAAGCAGGGCTAACCTTATTTTTAATGTTACTTCAATACTATACCTATTAATGTTTCATTTTATAATCACTAAATTCCTGAGTCAACAAAGTAAAAATTATGAAATCCTTACATTGTGATTTATTTTTAAATTAGTAATAAAAATAACCAAATTTTTACTATAGGGGAATTTGCTAAGAAGGATACTACAAACATAATTTCATATACCTTAACTAGCTATAACTACCAAAAGCAAGGCATAATTTTTAAATATTTACATAATGTAGGATCTCCTTACCATAAAGATCAGATAAAACTGGCTTATCTTTGAAATTGGAAGGTGTTTTTAAAAAACATATGAAAGTAATCTTTCCAAAAATAACTATAGACAATGTGTGATATTTTACAGTTGCACTTAGTTTATAATGCATACATATACTATATGTATGTGTATGTGTGTGTGTTTATATATGTACATATGTAAATATTCTTAAAGCTAATCTTGAATGGTTACATACTATTTGATTCCATTTAGTTTGCTTTTCCCCTTTCACTGAATTTATTGGGAGAGATACTGATTAACAAACTTCTAAAAGTTTCCGGGGCATCTATTACATCATCTGTACACTGTATTGTGTGCTCACCATCCCCAGGGAAGTCTCTGTCACCATTTATCCCTGTACCATCCTCCACATCTATCCACTTCCCTTCCCCTCTGCAGTCACCACACTCTTGACCATGGCCATGAGTTCTATGTTTATTTCTTGTTTCTCAAATCTTCCATCCTCAACGCACAGTGCCCTCCCCTATTAAAAGCTGTCAGTCTGCTTTCTATCTAACGAGTCTGTCTCTATTTGGCTTTTTAGTTCTTTTGTGCTCATTAGATTCCACAGACATATATATGATATATGTCTGTCACAAAAGTATCAGCCACACAAACTGTTTTAATTATATTGACGTTGGTTCCAGACTTTCAGAACAGATCTGCATACACATACACACACACACACACACACACACACATATATATATATATATATATATATATATATATATATATACACACACATTTAATTTGTGTGTCTCTTTTCATAAGTTTTCCCATAATGCAAAATAATAATAATATAACATTCCACTTATGCAATTTTCTATAAAATTGGGAAATAAGTTTGTTGTTTCCAAACATTGTTTTTTCAAATTGTTTTATTTTTTGGATCAATTTTTTATTTTGTTTTTTACCAGAACATTCTTATTTTTTTTCATTACCATTTAGTTCCCTTATACCTTCCTCCCACCCAGCTGTCCATCACACTGCTGTCCATGTCTATGAGTCCTTTTTCCTTTTTTACTCAGTCCATCTACCAGGTAACCATCCCCCACTAGCGGTCAATGTGATTTCAATCATATGTGGAATCTAATGAACAAACTGAACTAACAAGCAAAATAGAGAAATACTTGTAGAGATCAGAATCTAATTGTTTTCTTAAAGATATGGGCATTATTAGTATGCTTTATACAACTCTTTCTTTCATTTTGTGATGGTATATTCTTCAAATTACTGAATGAAATAAGGAAAAAAAAAAAACACAAACTAATGATGCAGTTAAAATTCCCATTTTAAACATCCTACTTTTGTTTCTATTTTGCTAAGCTTTTCTTTACATAGATTAGTATTTACACTAACAAATAATTTTATTTCTGATTAGTTAGAATTATAGTTGAACAAGCCAATTAAGAGTGAAGCCTCCATTTCTTATACAATAATTTTTAGGAAGTGGATTAATAATATCTCCATCTGAGATCTCTGGTCAGAAATACTGCTTTAAAGGTTCTGAATTCTAGATTGTGTCTAGTAACACTTCACTGGTTGCCCCACGTCTTAAATTTGAAAGCTGTAACAAAATGCCAAAGACTGGGTGGCTTAAACAACAGACATTTACTTCTCAGAGTTCTAGAGGCTGGAAATCCAAGATCAAGGGAACAGCATAGTTGGGTTCTGGAGAGGACCCTCTTCCTGGTTTATGGACAGCCACCTTCACGCTGGTTTCTCATATGACAGAAATTAAGAACACTAATCCCATCATGAAAACTTCACCCTATGCTATCACCTAAAACTAATTACCTTCCAGAGGCACCATCTCCAAATGCCATCACATTAGGAGTAAAGGTCTTAACATAGGAATAGGGGTGGCACACTTGGCTCCATGACATCCTGTTTCTTCAGATCATTCAACTGAAAATTACATCTTCCTCCCCAGATGCCTGTAACAGGTGGCATAGTAGTAGACACACTGTGGTAAAGGTAGGATCACTGCCATGACCAAACGTTATTTTAGAGTCAGTTTTCTCAAGACCAAGTGTGGTGAAATAAACAGAAGTTTACATGAAGGCATTACTTCTTTTGTTATTTCTTCACCTTCAATAAACAGATCCGTGCTTTAAGAGCCTGGCTGAAAAGTTAGGAAAAGCAGTTTCTATGGGTTCCTTGTTCAGCTTTATTCAAGAATCATCTGCAACATCAAACTCAATCCCACTTTGAAGTTGACAGGAAGGCTCAGTCAAACCTTGTCTTTCTCTAGCACAAAAGGTTTGCAAATGCTGAGCCTTGTTAGTTTATCAGAATTCTACTCCTTAAATTCCATTCCTTCAGCCTCAGCTTTCTGCAGTCATCTAGTGATATTTCGATGAAATCACCCAGCTTGAGGAATGCATGACTTACTTGTTCTTCTTCCCAAACAAGTCTTTCCTCCAAGTATACAGGTCACACTGCTATTCTAAAAATCAAGCATAAACTATACTTTTAAACCCAAGTTGAAAAATAACACATTTCCCAGGCGCATTCATTAAATGTTTTCCTTTTCTCATGTTTTCCATTTTCATTCTTCATTTTGTATTCTGAAATAATCTCCCATTTTTGTCAAAAGTTATAAAAATGTTAATAGCATTAACAATATAAACATTGAATTTTATTATTTCCAAAACATATGGATTAATATGTTTGAAATTCATGTCAGCTCTGTGAAAGTTGGAAAAAAATATTCTCATCCTCTTATTGCCTATTAGAAAGCAGAGAGAGGTATATTAAGAACATAGTGTGTACTTAAGCTCAGAAATACTAAAAGAAAAGATTAGAAACTGAACCTGGGATTTTTCATTATAACTTTTTTTTTTAAAGATTTTATTTATTATTTTCAGAGAGAGAGGAAAGGAAAGTGGTAGAGAAGCAGAGAAACATCAATGTATGGTTGCCTTTCACCTGCCTCCAGCCACAGACCCGGCTGGAGCCCTGGCTTGCAACCTGGTTATGTGCCCTGGCTGGGGAATCGAACCAGCGACCTTTAGGTTCGCAGGCTGGCACCTTATCCACTGTGCTACCAGCCAGGGTCATTATAACTTTTTTTGAAGCATACTCTTACTACCCCATAGAGCTGTCTCTTAATAGTAGTTGTTCTGTGGACTTACGCTTTGACTAATCTACTGGAAACAAAAGGAAATATAACACTTTATTTGCAGGCAGAATCTTGTCACTACGAATATTCATAATGAAAAACCCTGTGTTTTTCACATGTGAAACTGTTTTATTTGTAGCACATGAAGAAATAAGCAAAATTGTCAGATTTTATATGCTGTTTGATAACCTGTATTTCAGACTTTCTTTTTTAATTTCTTTGGAGTCCTTGCATTTGAACAGATTCATTTTCACTTTTTGGAATAATTAGGCATGCATGAAATAGTTCATTAGTAGAAGAATTTTATGCTTCTGTGATATAAAGAGCTCATAGCAATTAATGAAATGCTTAGTTTTGCCTGAAGTTAGAAAAGTTTCCTTCTCTTTTCTTTTTGACTCTTGGGTCAGAGATATAAAGCCATGTAGAAATTTATATAATTATCTTGTGGATTTCAAAAGCTCTACATTGTCTAATCAATTTAAGTCATGAGTTAGTTTCTTCCTCTTTTGTTAAAAATCTGTAAATTCAGAAAAATATAAAGCCCTTCAAATGTAATTCAATCAAGAAGTCATATTTTATCTCACTTTGCTTAACCTAATTCTTATTATCAACTTTCTTAGTCAATATGCTAAAAATTAACATTTTTAATTAATCACTACATTGCTGGCATTTTAAAAAGCAAGACTGCTTAAAAAAGTCACACCATTTTTTTTCAAACTTCATTCATGCATTCATGTATCAAATACTTACTTTATGCATCAGATATTTAGCTAGGTAACTGGAGAAAAGTAAAAATAGAGTATGGGCTTGTTTTGACTTTATATAGTACAGATTCCCAAGGAGCAGGATGAATGCTAAAGCCAACTGTAGTAACTGGTGTGACAGAGGTGTGGAGTGGGATGTATGCTGTCTTCAGGTGGATTGGTTGTCAAGGGAGCTCTCCCAGAGAGAGTTGCTTTTAATCAGAATCCTATATAGTGTTTCAAACAGCTTGCCAGATGCACCAAGTAGGAAACAGGGAAAAGACCCAAAAAATCTTAAAGTGTGTGGACTTTTTCAAGCAGAGTGAGCGAAGTGTTTTTGAAGAAAAGGAAGGTCAAGGGTATGAGTCAGGTGGCTTAGCTAGAGAAAGACTTTTGCATGTTAAACTTGAACAGGGCTTTGAAGTGTGGTTGCATTGTGGGCCTTGGCTTAAATTGTGCTTCTACACTAATAACTGTTTCACCTTTGACCCATTGCTTGATGATCTGTAAGACCTGGTTTTCATAGTTAAATTATGGGAATAAATGCATATAGTTTTTTATGGATTTGCCATGTTTAAATAAAGTATAAACTTTAGGTAATGAGCATAGTATCCAAATTAGTCAAATTTCCATTATCAATATTGTTATTGTCCCAAAACCTATGGGATACAGCAAAGGCAGTTCTCAGGGGGAAATTTATAGCAATACAGGCCTTCCAAAAAAGGTTACAAGAAGTTTATAAAAACGACCTAACCACAAAGCTGCAAGAACTAGAGGAGCAACAACAAACAAAGCCCAGAGCAAGTAGAAGGAAGGAAATCATCAAGATCAGAGCAGAACTAAATAACGC